>JXSR01S006200.1:34445-57533 GCA_000969725.1 Ophiothrix spiculata
ATGACTAGTTTACTAATAAAAAACGCTTAAAAGAAAAATATTTGAGCAACTTTATTTTTTCATTTTTTTCAACTGCATTGGCACCCGATTTTTCGGAATGAGCGATATACTAGGCCTGACACACACAAGGTTCAAAACACGTACACAAAGTTCAAAATACTACATTCATTACAAACAACTATTTTTAACACAGATTAAAACAATAAATTTTTTCCCATTTCACAATGTGAAAATTAGACAAGAAAAAGAAAAACACACACCTTTTTTTTTAAAGAGTTTTTTAGAAATTGCATTAGTATTCTTTTGAACAACTAATAGGAAAAACAACTGGGGTGATTTTTCAAATTTAGGGTCATTCGGTGGAGAACAACCAAACAATATATTTTTATTATGAAAGTAAAGTACTTTATTTAACACACTTTATGCTAAAGACCCACCCAGCTCACACTGTCCCAGGCACTGTCAAAAATTAACTAGATACAAAAAAGCAAAAGGTGGAAGCCAGGAGCCAGATGGGACAACACACACAAGTATTTCTTCATTTGGCTTGGTAAATGTGTGTCTTCCTATATGATATCCAGACAAGACAAATAAAGTCAATCTCAGAAATAAGCTCCCCGTTTTGCGGGTTTTTTACTCATTAATGCGGGTTGTCAAGCAGCACTCTGCGCCGTACGCGACACACTGCAATTCACGCATTTGGATGTGATAGGTTGTTCCCACGATCGTCACGCCAAGTTCTTGTCACTGGGGAAAATTGACCAGTCATAACGATCGTCGTGCGTCAGCTTTGTCAGGTGATTTAAATTTTGAATTACGCGTACGCGTACTGCGTAGAAGCGCAATTGTTTGAATATTCTGGACGCGATTTTCAGGGAGCTTATTTATAAGATAGACTTTACCAACACTATGGAACTCAAACGTTTGCTTTATCACTTGTGATATCAAGAAGAATCAGGTTGTAAAGCAGTGAAAATACACATTTGCTCTGGCTGGGTTTTTGTGCATAGACTCCAGATACACATAGGGGTTTTCGGATTTTCACTGAAGCTGCATCGGAAGTTGTTGCAACTTTAACATGTCCATGATCTTTTGCATCTGTTTTGTTTAGGCGTACTGTCTGCTTAAATCTTATGCATTTAACCGCACTTGATAAAATGCACTTAAATTACACATCTCTGCTGAGGTTTTGAAAGATGCACAATAACAAATATATAGCGCCCGCTTACGGTTGGTCAAGATTCAGCTTGTCTGAAGTGGACCCGAATGCCCCCAATTTGATCTCCATGGTTGGCGACCCAATTACACAGTCCAGTATACAAAGCCTGGTATCTCCCCTGTAAATTTACGGTTGCAAGTCAACATTTTTCAATTTTTAATTGTGAATTAGCAATGCTTCATTTGGATCAAATTCTTTGAACCTTAAAAACTAAGTAAAGCAAATTTTATACTTTTATTGCCCTATATAACTAATCAATGTTTCTGACATCCGAATCATTCCCCTTAATCATGTTACAATTAGAAATGACTTTTAAGATTTTGGATATCATTTTGAAGCTTTTAGACAGAATAATTTCTAACTGATTTATACTTTCCTCACATGATTCAACAATTTCCCTTGTCTTTAAAATCAAAACAGAGAAAGTTATTTGTTATTATACATCAAAATCATATAGCTTTTATAGTTATTATATCCCTTGGGTCTTGGCCAATTCAATCATCCTATAACAAAGGGTTTCAAATAGATAACATTAACATCAGATCGAGTGTCACATAATTTCTTTTAAGACCCTTGACATAATTGTTAGATAAAAAAAAGTTTCCCTATGTGTTGCAATTCTCCAGGGTATCATTGCCTGGTGTTCCAGGGTATGACTAAGATTAATAACATTATTCCCACATTGTTGACCAAATTTAGGCATGGAGAAATCTTGGTGGAGGAGGGGGAGGGGAGGGGAGAACTTATATTCATGTGGTGAGTATCATTGTTAAAGGTGCGTTTATAATAGTGGTGGGCTATACAATGGCGATGTTTCAGATCACAGAGAGTACTAGTTCTATGAATGCAGCTTGAGCTCCTGAACAATTTGATACCTTTTTCAACGAAATCGGTCAAAAATTGAGTTGGTGCCGGCCAAAAAACGATTTGGGGCAAAAAGGTCGTTGACCCCACCCATTTTCATCAAAATTGTATATCTCTGCTTCTACATGAGCTAGTTTAGTGATTTTGGTGTCTAAATATGTGTAAATGAGCTAAAGGAATTCATTTCTGCAAGTTAGGTGAAAATTGAACATTGCGTTTTCGTAAAAATGGGCTTTTTTGGTCAAAATTGGGGTGAGGGCGCTTTTCCAAATATTATGCACGTCTTACGCAATTTGTCATTTTTCAAGTTTGTAAATGCAAGATATTTATTAGCATGACTTGCTTAAGAAATTTGAGCATATTTTGAGCGATATTTTGCGTGTAATGATCGTTTGAATATTCACTTGTATCCCCCATTGACTTGTACAAGGAAAAAGTTCGTTGACCCCCATGCATTTAAATAGGAGCTTTTCAACAGTATTCAATTGAATGTCACGGCCAAACTAATGGTGATAAAGTGCTCAAATTTCTTGAGGATGTCAAGCTTGTGAATATCTTACATCCACAAACGTAAAAAATATCAAATTGCGTAAGATTTGCGCAATTTTTGGAAAAGCGCCCTCATGCTCAATTTTGACTCCAAAAGGCCATTTTTACGGAAACGAAATGTTCAATTTTCATCTAACTTGCAGAAATGATTTTCTTGAGCTCATTTACACACAGTCAGACACCAAAATCACTAAACTAGCTTATTAGAAGCAGAGATAGACAAGTTTGATGAAAATGGGCGGGGTCAACAACCTTTTTGCCCCAAATCGTTTTTTGGCCGGCACCAACTCAATTTTCGACCGATTTCGTTGAAAAAGGTATCAAATTGTTCAGGAGCTCAAGCTGCATTCATAGAGCTAGTACTCTCTGTGATCTGAAACATTGACATTTTTTTCACCCTGTATAGCCCATCACTATTTATAATGCGACGTATTGGGGTAACGACAAGCAATGTACACCTGCGTATTGCAGTTTTGAATTTTACGCCCGTCATCGTTAGTTAAAGTCAGCTTACGCTCACACACGCTGCTAGCTACGCACTCTATCGTTACTATCAGTCGCTTTCAGTTACAACCTTGCAAATATGTTACCCTACGTCGAAACAAGTCGTCACAGTGTAAACGCACCATTATACTCAAATGATCTAGAAAATTGACCCTAAATCAGGATTTTGGGATGACTCAAAACAAGGATTAACCATTACCATTTTTACCATTACCATAGTCCATACACTAGGATTTTAAAGTAAAAATATCTTACCCTAATCAAGTGAAGTAATTAATGTTTTCACACTATGTATATATTTCCAATGCAAAATTTTACGAAGTCTGGTGTAGCTAGTACCTTAGTTCCACACCATTTGCTTCATGCATTCCTTTTTAATATTGTTTTACTGAAATTCTGATTTTATTCCTGAATATTTATTACGTTCCATGCCTTCCTCTCACTTTTCTCTTTGGCTATCGAATTGGAATTTGTGAGGAAGGTAACATTATTCTTAATATTCTTTGTTCATTACTTTATTTTATACACAAAAACTTCTCTTTCTCATAGTTAAAAGTGCATTTTTCCTTCATGAAACCATTTTATATCTGAGCGTATGATTATTCTTTTGTTTTTCAAGAAAATTCTGTCTTTGATTGAGTTGGATCTGCATGCACCAGGCTTTTTAGATTAACTTTATTGTTTCATGCCTTCCTCCCAATCTACTCTTTGGCTATCGAATTGTGGTCTGGGAGGAAGGAAAGCTTAATTCTTCTTTGTCATTTATTTTATTTCAATCTTTTCCTAAACTGGAGGCAAGGACTTGACAGGCCTTTGGCTTATAAATGTTCTTGTTCTCCTCCACAATGTTTATACTTAGTTAATATGCATTTTTTGTATTCACTGTATTTACATGTGGAAATAAAATAAAATTATGTTATGCTATGTTATGTCATTGAAAACTAAATTATGAAAATCGGACCAAGCTCCTTTAAAGTGAAAAAGCACCTTTTTCATGTTTTTGTTCAAGCATGATATCCACATCTAAATGTAAGTCCCCCAACCCCATTGGAGAAAAGGTTTGACAGGCCTATACCTCATCACCGATTGGTAGATAGAAATATACCAATCTATCTCACTTGTTCCAAACATCTACCACTTGCACCTTTACTCTTACAGATCCTGCCCAAATTTAGGCATAAGTACTATCATCTGACTATGGAGAAATGGTATGTTTGTAAATGTGAGCCGTCCATCCCAAACCAGCTGTAAATGCAGCCCCTTGTCATTTTCACTTTTGAAAATATTACCATAGACCATGCTGTAAGAATTATAATGATACCTTAATTATTTTTTCACTTGATTTCCAGCATTCAGCTTATTGTCTATCAAAGGTTGTCGGGGAGCAAAATGTATAACTGAGATAAACACGTTCAAAGATCAGTAATCCCTATATTTTCTGTTCATTGTCCTCAGAATATACATAATATTTCATATTTTCCATAATTTTCTTGAAATGAAACTTTGCTGGTGATTTGAAGTAAACAAAAGGATTGTGAATCTGTCAATGAATCAATTTTGGTAAATTTCAACCTTGACACATATTTTCACCTGTAGCACAAAATACAAAATAAAGTTTGCTGTATTTACGGCTTGTTTGAAATGGACGGTCACAAATGTCCTATAGATCTGCAATAGAAATTAACATATGGAATTCATCCTACCTAAACTTTCTATGCCACTCCCATCCATATTTTTCAGATATTGATGACCAAATTTAGGCGTAAGTTAGTGACATGATACAGTAGGCTTAAAACTTATCACCGATTGGTGGAGAGAAATTAATAAAAAAATGTGCTCAGTTATATGAATTTGTCTAATGGTTAATGTTCTAATAGAGATATAGTGATGGATAAAAGTAAAGAACTTCTGTATTTTAGCCATTTCAACATATATGCGAAGTTCAATGAAGAGTGGAGATCCTCTGACTCTAGCAATATCACACTTTTAACAAAATTTGTGAACACATCTAAGTTTGCTGAAAATCACATCATTGAAAGCTGAAATTGACAACCCATATTTTCAAATTAAGATAGAAAATACAGAAAGTGACTTATACTACTTACTAGTTTGTGATTTTTTTATCAAGAAAACTGTTGGAAACTGAAACTCACATTTTACAGGATTTGAAGACACCTTGTATCTTGGTAAGTAAATAACTGTTTTGTTTATCATATGTTGAAGAGGAACTTCAAATGATAGGGTTTAAAGGGGCATTGGACAAGTTCAGTATCATCCCCAAATTTTTCCCCAAACACTTTGAGATTTTTGCACCATTTGAAGTATTAGCAGTAATAATGACAGCATACAAAGTTTCAGTCAAATTCAACCCCTATATACCAAAATATTTAGATATTCTGTTATTTTTAATTATCGTTGTCCACAACGATAAATACTGCCCTTTATTGTTGAATTTCTAAAATTGGTCTTTTCAGGAGATCTAATGAAAATTCCAAATTTCTTTTCATTTTTCTGCAATCTACCACGTGTATCAAAAAAAATTGTGCACGGATTAAAACGGATTTTGACCTTGATAAAAGCACCAAATCATAATTAGATTAAATAAGCTTTCAAATGCAGAAAAAATTATAGAAATCGGATGAAAAATAAAAAAGATATGACCAATTTTGTGAGTACTGTTAGCTTTTAGCATAATGCCATAACCCGTAATTGTGATATGTATTATCTTGCTTAACTGTGTAAATCCCATTGGAATGGAAGAAAAAGAGACGTACTTACAAAATTGGTCATATCTTTTTTATTTTTCATCCGATTTCCATCATTTTTTCTGCATTTGAAAGTTTATTAAATTTGCTTTACAATTATAACAAGAAAATTATGATTTGGTGCTTTTATCAAGGTCAAAATCAGTTTTAATCCGTGCACAATTTTTTTTGGTACACGTGGTATGATGTGAAAGGAATGTTTTACAAACAAATCTTTCGCTCTTTCTCATTGTATAGCATCAATAATCTTTTGGGGAATAGCCTCATACCCAAAATCAACTAATAAAATAAAATTCAAATTTTTGACTTTTTTGAAGGTTTTGATCAAAATTTTCTCGATATCTGGTAATTGACTGTTATTTTCTAACTTAGGAAGTGTAAATCATCCACAAGCAAAATTTCAAAATTTGGTCTAATGCCCCTTTAACTTTTGTTTTATGGAGCAATTTTATGTACAGATAATTGATCTTTGTCCCCTCTTGGTTCTTACATCAGGATTAAGAAGTATACGGGCAGGCTTATTTTGCAAAATTCGAAACACTCAAACATTTGCAAACATGTTAAGAGTATTTGAGTGCAGGTAAATTAAACCTACATATAATATCATTGCGTTTGATATAACTGAAGGAATATAATTCAACATGTTCAGTCCAAGGTAGAGTAGGATATTGAAGTATTGTTAACATCGATATCTATCTATATTTGTAAATATATTGTATCCCGGTGTACTCAGAAATGGTTTTTTCAGAGTCTTGACGATATGCATCGATTGATGCCCATCGACGTGCAGTCTTTACACGCACAACGCATAAGGAATAGGGGCTGTAAAGGACTGCGAAATTATACACACAATAGTCTATGACCTGTACATTATATTTTAAGTTAAAATTTTTTATTTCATTTTAATCTGTTAAAGTTATGACCCTCCAAAGCTAGGAGTTAATTCTTTCTGGGCGACCCTGTATAGATATATTGCGTGCATGACGCAATGTTCTTTGATGCGTTTACTCACACACTCGCCAAGTAATGACTGATGAAATTTTCTAGCTCAAAAATGGTCTGAAAATATCAGGTTTTTTTTGCCCTTTTTGAAGCAACCCATTGACGGTTTTCGACCAAATAAAGCTAATGTCACTCTGCATATTTACCTTAATTTTTTGCGTTAATGGAGTTTCGCTCCGTTTAAATCACAGAGCTTATTGCGAATATTGCGAACACCACCACAAACTCACAAACCCACACTGCCACAACATTTCACAAATTATAGTAAGATGCATGTTATCCAATATTATATACCAATTGGTATGATTTGGGCCAATCAAGTCTTTTACTATTGTCCTCTCCAAAAAAAATTGGTATAAACTCATGAGCATTCAATATTTGTATTACTCGTCACTGTAAAATCTGTGTTTAGAAAGTGATGGCAAAATTGTGTTAAGAAACATGGGCCCGTATTCTAGAAAGGTGTTTAGCTAAATCAAGGTTTTATTTCTCGTCAACAGCACGACTCATTGAACTGTTCTGCTTGAAAGCTGCAATGATGCGTATCATTCCTGGATGCTCAGTTAAACAATGGTTTAGCTAAACATCTTTCTGGAATGCGGGCCATTGTGTTTAAAATGTGGATGAAAAGTATTTAAAAACTGAGCATCAGTACTAGTGTTTGACAATTTGATACACAAAGTTTAACTTCTAAATGTGTTTATGAAGAAAACAATTGCAAAGGAAAGTGTTCAAATGTTCTATACTTTGATCAACATTAATAGGCAGGAATTATTAGGTTTTTCTTTATCCGCATGTAAACATAATCCCACTTACACACTCGTTGTAAATACTGATGCACGCTGCGTCTCATGCAGTTGTGCTGTGTTAAGGGAGCTGTATCAATTCACGATGCGATGAGGCCCGCCTATTTGGTGTTGATAAAAGTATAAATACAGTTGTTAGCATACCAATATTTTCTTAAACTCTTTCACTCTGGAACAAAATTTTCACCATCTGTCGTATTTCACCGGAAAGCCACTCTGAGCGGCTCACAGAGACTTATCTTTATGACAGCATACGATAATTGTAGTGCGCCAGGGTTGTTCTCTTTGTTATAAAAAATAATGGTGCTAGATAGCTCTTCGTTTCAACTGCTTTCTGCCGAATTTTTGACCACTTTGGGCTGGTACCGTAGGATTTTTTAGAGCTATTTGAAAAAGTTGCATCAAAGTAGAAATTTTGGCAAATCGTTCACACTATTGCGAGCCGCTGTGAGCGGCTTGCCGGAGTGAAAGAGTTAAGATCCAACATGTAATGTCAAAAGGTTCCTATAATAGATCTAAAGCAAACTATGATTCTCTAGAAGTCGCTAAAATATAGCAATTTGGACAGAAAAAAGGAGAATTTGATTAAATTTGGGTCAAAATTTAAAAGATTTGGTATATGGATGGGTCAATTTTTCTTAAAAATTGGTATTCGGATGGGTGACTTTCAAATTTCCCAGAGGCACGTCCCTACCCAAACCATATCTGAGTAGCCCCCCCCCCCCCCCCCCGCCGGGGGGGTCAAATAAAAGGCTTGCTTGTCTGTGAGGTCTATCTAGATGGACTACATTGTCATGACATACTGAAACTATTCTGGGTGAATTGTACCAGAACTTTGGTCCATTGAAAAATAATTTCACACTCCTTACTACGTCTTTAAACCTGTCAACATGGTTCAAGTCTACAGAACAGAACCAACTACAGACATTTGTGTTCCCAGACCATGACCATTTGGGATGGTAAATATGATTGCTTACTTCATGATGATCTATTTGAAAGTGAGCAAAGTTGAAAATCTGACATTTCTCTTGACCTTTGTACCTCTAAGAAATTTCACAAACTTGAAAATTTGACCTTTGACCTTTGGGTCAAAGATCACCAAGAATTTTTTGTTCAGTATAATTTTATCAATCTATCTAATCAAACAGAATAATTACACCACTTTGCACTAAGCAGTTATTGATTTTTGATAATTTTTTTAAAATTTGACCATTTTGGTGACTTTTGACCCCGGATGATTTTAAAAATGTATTTATGTTGTTGCTCAGGATGTCCTAAAGTACATCTGTGTCAACTTTCAGGTCAATCGGAGTATTTTGGTAGTTTGACCTTTGTTCCCTTTTGACACCCTTAAGACCCATTTAATGACATCGGATGATTTTAGAAATATGTTAATGTTGCTCAGGATGTCCTAAAGTACATCCATACCAAATTTCAGGTCAATCGGAGCATTTTGATAATTTGACATTTGACCCCCATAAGACCATTTTAAAAATGTGTTTATATTGCTCAAGATGTCCTAAAGTACCTGCATGCCAATTTTTAAACCAATCGGAACATTTTGATAATTTGACCTTTGACCTACAAAATTTGACCTTTGGGGTCATAGGTCACCTACCTGTGTTAAGTAATTTTTTCTCAATCTACCTGTGCTTGTAGAATAATTCTACCACATTTAACTTGGAAGAAGCTTTTTGACCTCAAATGACCTTTGATAATTTTAATGTTTATAACTTTGATGAAGGGTTATTAGCCGGTCACTATGCATAAGTTTCACGAATCTGGCATCAAAAATAAATGAGTTGAAACTTTTTTAGTGAAAATCTGTTTTGACCTCAATTGACCTTCAACGACCTTTGACCCAATGTTAATCACATGACATAATTGGGCTGGTCCACTGCTACTTTGGACCAAGTTTGATATAAAATTGGATGGATTGAGCATGATACAAAAAGATATTGGTCGAGCTATGAGTTTTACGATATTTCTAAAACTCATAGCGAGACCAATATCTTTGAGTATCATGCGAAAAAATCCATCCAATTTTATCATTATTATGTTCAAAATGTGATATTTTGTATACTGTCCAATATCCCTGTCCGATTTTTTTGGAAATCGGACAGCTCAGAACATAATAATGATGAAAATCGGTGAAAGGACTTTGGAGATATGGCAGTTCAAAGTGTTGAAAGAAGAAGAATCGCCGCAAAACAGACCAATTCAAACATGTTACTTTGCCTTACAATCTCAAGACATGCCTGTTATGCATTATTAATAGCGCAAATCATCACAGAGCCTCAGCACCATTGGTGCTCTTGTTTGTTTGACTACACAAGTCTACCAAGTGCTCTTGTTCCAACCCTGGATAACCTTTGGTCATACAATTGTGAACAAAACACCTTCTCTACCAAAGGATCCTGTGCTAGTAACAAAAAAAAAACTAATCAAAGCACAAACACAGACAGATACACTGACATAGATGCATGTATTGGTATGATACCATAAGCTCATTGCACTGTACAGTTGCATGAGCTAAAGAAACCAAATTAGCCATTTAGTTTAAATCATCTGTAATCAAAAGTTTCAAAATTTTGTGTAATGCACAGGGAATAAACCTTATCATTACTAAGGTCTACAATGGATCTACATGAAGAGAGCTATGTTTGCTCTTGACTTATCCATATTAACACTTTTCCTAAACAAAAACAAGTAGGCTAGTATTTATAATGTGACACAAATAAATTCATCCTGTCCTTTGATGATAACTCATCATTACAATAATTGCTGTTAATCTTTTTTTTCCAGAATCATGATGCAAAACTTACTGTACCTGACAGTAACCATCCTTGGTGTATCCTATGCAGCAACAACCACCTCACCCACAGACACTAACCAACCCCACCCATGTAATACTTGCTGTCAGGGTCCATCAGGTCTGCCAGGCATACCGGGCACAGGACACAACGGATTGCCCGGCCGAGACGGCTTGAGAGGCGAGAAGGGGGACATCGGACAGAGGGGATTCCGAGGAGACGTAGGACCAGCTGGACCAAGTGGAATAGGAGAGAAGGGGGAACGAGGTCCACGAGGTTTAATAGGCTTGCCAGGAAAAATTGGGCCGCAAGGTTTGAGAGGATCTGCTGGAGCAGATGCCATGGGTTTACCTGGTGGAAAGGGGGAGAAGGGGGAGCTCGGACAGAAAGGAGAATCTGGAGAAAGAGTGGGAAGGTCAGCTTTTACTGCTTTCAAAACATCTTCCCAGTCTGGGAGTCCCAGTGAAGTCTTAACGTTTGATGAGACTGTGACCAACTTTGGAGACCACTTTAATGTTGAGACAAGTCGGTTTACATGCCAAGTGCCAGGGGTATACTACTTTACAGTCACTATCTGTAGAGTTCAAAATAATCCTTATGTATATATTGTTAAAGATGGCACGAAGATTGTCCTTGCACAATTTCATGATAGCCCTGATCACACCGTTCACATTCAAGTCACCCATGGTGCTGTGATACAGCTAGCAGCAGGGGAACAGGTCTGGATTGAGTTTGGCTCATCTGGCCACCAAGTATTTAGTGACACCCTCAAACGCACTTCTTTTTCTGGGTTTTTACTTTTTGAAACATAGAATGATTTTAAATACTGATTTCAGGCGCTAAGTTGACGTTATAAAAGGCCTCAAAAACAACTTGAACTTATCATTGCAGTACTGTATCTCTGCTGCAAAGATATGCACAGTAGCATTGTTTTTACTATATTTAAAACTGTGTGCTTCCTCTAGATGGTTTGATTTTAAAAAGGTCTTTTTGCAGTATGATGGTTTTGTTGCTTATGTGGTGGAATCAATTATTATATGATTTATTTCAACAGATCCAAGTGTATTTACTATGATGGAGTTTTACTCACATTTAGTGACATTTCGTCATGTGAATGCAAGGAAGTCGTATCTGCAATAGCTGCCATTTGTCATAAATTTGGATTGCACACTTTATAATCTCCAGTCTTGGATCAGTGGTTCTTGAAATGGTTCTTTGAAGAACCATTTCAAGAACCACTGACATTTCGAGGGATTTTTCACATTCTTGTGAAAAGGCATAAAATAAATATAACTTAGGGCAGCCATTGCAGATAGACTTTCTTGCACACACATGACGATTTCACCCCTCTCCGTGAAGCTTCATCAAGACTGGCAACAATATCCAGTTCCACTCTGCATGTTGGTTTTATTTTGCTTGACAGCTGCCTTTTACAACATTTATGACCAAATTTTATTACCCTCATGCCCTAATAAACGATGAAATAGTTTCACTTCCTTCCCGACGAAAACCATCACAATTTCAAAACCATTTTTAAAATTAATGATTACCCACGAGGCTAATCTAAAGTCCACGGCATTTAAATGAGTAAATAACACCAATTTGTTTGCCACTTTAAATAGATGTGCATTCTATGTTTTGTGCTTTTTTGTGTGTCATATTTGGCAAATAAAGATATTTGAATGTGCTCAATATGTAGCCCAAATTTCAAATTGTAAAATTAATTAATTAAATAGATATTAATTAACTAATTTTAGCAATGTATAATATTGATGTTTTTATGATATCACATACAGAAGTAGTTGTTAAAAATCTGCAATGCACAACAAGCCTATATTGTCTTATAGCAGCATTTTGAAGTATTTGCTGTTTCACCTATGATAGAAATCATTAAATTTCTTAGAAATCATGAAATCGGAATACAACCAATGCGCATTAAAAACAAGCAAATCATCGCACCCAGTGATAGTGTGGAAACTCAATGTTTTCACACGGATGGGATGTAGAACTGCCAATCAACAGTCTATTTTCGTTGTTGTATTGCGCACATGCTCTCGGCACACACACATACAAATTGGATTTGTAGGAAATTTAATGATTTCAATATTAATGATGTATTCACTTGATCTCTTCTTCATTTTAAAGCGTAAGTGCTGTTCCACCTGTTTCACATGACGTATTTGCCCAAATGTTTCACATTTTGACATATTTTTGGGATACTGACATATTTCATTTTCATCAAATTGACACTATTTTCCGATAGAATGTTAACAAAGAACTGTAAAAGCACAAATGATGGTATTAATCTGTAGGCTGGGTGGGCTCCTGTATGCATGAATTGTGCACACTAAGTTACTTTTCACAGCCATGGGTTATAAAATAAGGCATAACAAAAACGTGAGGGTAGACTTTTGCTTCCCCCCACTAGAGGGTGTTTTCAAAATGGCCGCCAAAATACCATATTTTCATAATAAACTACTTCAAAACAACATGTAAACCACTTAATATCAGCATTTACCATTGCTTCTGTAGCTATGGCAAACATAGTGAGATTAAAATTAGGTCATCAGCATGTTTCAATTTCAAAATGGCCGTCAAATAGCATATTTTCCTGAACATTGAGTAAAACAAGCTTTAAGAAACCCTTTTGTTATGAATAATCAATAGAAAGAACATTTTTGGGTTACCATAAGACAAGCTTTTTTAACTGGTGCAAAAGCACAAATTTGCGCCCATTAAAGGTCCAATGCCCGGATCTATAGGTACTTTGAAGTAAAATTGCCCCTGGCGAATGGCGCGATCATGGTGATGTGTATGAGTTGTGTGGAAATGATTCAGAAAATGAGTACATTTTTGGAGAAATAAATCATGTTCGTAAATAAAAAGTGTAAGTGTAATTATATTATTAGATAACACATTTTACCTCGGCTGAATACAAGTTTTGGGAGAAACAAATATTTACTGCTTTTTGTTTGGGGTATACCTAACTATTTCTCCTCAGGGCACAGTCATGGTTTAGAGACCACCTGGGGAAATACTTTCAACCATGCCCCTAGAAGCAGTAAATATGTGTATACTATTTAATAAACAATACCTTGTAATGTATGTGAAGTTGTTCATTTTTAGAATCGGACTGTAACAAGGACGCCCTCTTGATGTATGCCTCAGCCTTGACGGAGTCATCATCCTCTAGAAATAAACGTGCTATCTTCAAGTATGTCTCCAATTTGTAATCTACAGAGTACTGCCTGAAATGGACAAATCACAATTCAGTGTCTATCAACCATTTTCAGATTTTTTTTTTCTCTGCAATTCAACAATTGATAATTTAATCCGTATAAAAGTGTATGATATCGATTGTAGACCAAATTGAGATTTCTAAACTGTGTTTTTAAAAGGAAAAAATAGTTTATAAGTCAAAAATGACCTTGTTAAATAAATGCCAGTTTCAGATAGACTTGCATGTGCCTATTCTAAATCACCAACCATGCATTATCTTCAAGGTCAAGTTAAGGTACGACACAGGTTATAAAAATAAAGGTGTCAATAGACCTTTTCAAAATCCATTCGGAAATCTCCAGAACAATGATCACATGGTCATTTTTTCAACCAATCACATACAAGCTCATTAGTATGCACGATTTTGTAAACAAAATTTTCCAAAAAGTCTCTCGCATTTCAGTGCTATAAAAGTGAAAAATAAATAGAACCAGACCGATACATTATTAGATACATTAATTCTAAACAACTTTTGGCTGATGGTACCATAAGCTCACCAACACAAAGAGTGAAATTTCCATTTAAAATCGGCTGATTAAGCTTAAGATTCAAGTCTCACCAGGGCGATCACACTAAAAGTGACTCTTTAGTGCTAACGCTAATTACAAGTTCGAATTCGTACGCAACCAGTTAACGAGAAAGCGAACTTAACATTCTGGTTATTGTTTTGAAGAGTAACTTTTTCTATCGGCAATTGCCGGAAATTGTAAAATCAGCTTCGGAAATTCTCGGAAAGTCCTGTTTTGAAAAGTTCTATAGGTTCTAACTACTTACTTCTGTCCTGATTCAAGTGGGATACCGACAAGGATATTTGCTGCCTCACGCCAGTTTTGTTCCCTTTCATAAATATCTGACAAGTGCTGTCTCACAGTAGCCACCTGAAAGTTTACGAAATACAGGTTGTTAGTTTGTAAAACAACAAAAATACTATGACAATTTATCAAAAATTATGACTTATTTAAATTATGAATAAGCATTTGTACAGTAGACTAACAGCTTAATGAATGGACTTTTAAACAAGGAGCAATTAGTGTAAAGTTTTTTGCCCGAGGAAACAAAGAGATTGTCCGACTAGGGCTTAAGGTGGTTTAGCACAGATAGGATTCCTCAATTTATTTTTCTTATTTTATGATATATGGTGCTTTCATATGTGCTGATAACATTTCTGAAATAAAAAAGGGTCACTGACTTAGTTATTGAGAAAATTCCATTTAAAAACACTGTTTTACCACTTTTTACCATAGACTTCTATGTTAAATCAAAATAAATAAGACAAAAACACTTATAATTAAAAATCGGCTCTATTTTTCTCTCTCTTTTTCACATATGTTTTGGTCCTTTTATAGTTCTTCAAAAAACCGTAACAAAAATATGGTCACTGACTTACTTTTTGAGATATACAAAATTAAGCAAAAAAATGGCATTTTTTAGCAATGACTATACCTTAAGCACTGTGCGCTTTGAGCCATTTAGCCATCAGGGGTAACGCGCATATGGTCTTATGAATGAATATAAAAATGCCGCACGTTTGAGATCGCGTTTTATTAAAACGCAAGATACAGTACGCCAAAAAGTATGCTAAAAGCCCGTGATAAATACTTTGAAATTGTGTCCAACACCGCTGATATCAAATCACTCGTGTCCGACACTGTTTCTGTGCTAAGCCACCTTAAACCTGGAACCTCTGTACTATGGAGTCCTGTGCTCTCATCGCTAGGCCACCCTCACATGTTTCTTTGTCTGCTATGCATCTACTGCTGTCAGTGGAAAAGGTTACCTCAGGAAAATGTCACAATTAAGCAAAAACAGATGTTTGGTTATTCTCAACCACGCTTGTTCTCAACTCATCGACCCTAAATGTGCTGTACTAAGTTTACTTACTGTCCGCCCTCTTTATGAAAATTCTTAAGGTGGCTTAGAAATCAGTTTCCCTACAAACCTTGACCGTGTTGCCTTTCAAACAAAATACATGGTTCATTGTGGAATGGTACAATTGTCACTTGTACATCTTGCTGGATTGCATAATCGGTCTTGTTGGTTGTGATTTGCATACTAAAATTTATAAATCCCAGTTTTCAATATGTTTTGTGTAAGTTCCTTAACCCTAACCCTGACACACCAAAGTGCATAGAATACTACACCACACAGTAAACAGGCAAGCTATTTATTCCTAGCCCATACAGCAAAACACACCAGGTTTGGGTGTGAGTCATGCATGAACTTGAACCTGCAAGGACTGTGCTTGTAATCCTACACCATGCAGTTTAGTATACAATGCTGTATCCTTAGAAATTTGATTGTATTGTCATTGTATGGTTAGGTTAATTGCTCATGTGAGGTGTGGGTCTAACTTAATTCAAATATGGCAGCTAACACAAAATAACCTGCCACAGATCAAATTAAATTGGTGTATCACAAAGAGACCCTACAAATTATGTGAAATTTAGTAACTATCCTTGTATCCCTCACCTGTTCTTCAAAGGAGACGACCCTGGGGTGAACTCTTTCCAGAAGATATCTTGACACCCTGACTGACACAGGGTCGGGTAGCTTGGCTATGTTAGCACATACATCAGTTAGGAGCTGCCTGGAAATCACAAGGCTCACACTCTCTCGTACCACTGGAAAAACAAATATGAAATAAAGGTGAATGTAAAGTGGAGGAAGATATCTTGACACCCTGACTGACACAGGGTCAGGTAGCTTGGCTATGTTAGCACATACATCAGTTAGGAGCTGCCTTGAGATCACAAGGCTCACACTCTCTCGTACCACTGGAAAAACAAATATGAAATAAAGGTGAATGTAAAATGGAGGAAGATATCTTGACACCCTGACTGACACAGGGTCGGGTAGCTTGGCTATGTTAGCACATACATCAGTTAGGAGCTGCCTTGAGATCACAAGGCTTACACTCTCTCGTACCACTGGAAAAACAAATAGGAAATACAGGCGAATGTTAAGTAGTGGCATACTCTCCAGACCCACATTAAATGGATCTTTTCGTGGCAAATACCATGTCCTTATCCTTGAATTTGAATGAAATTTGGATTTCCTCAAAACTTGTAGCAACACTTGAAGAACACTCTAGCACATATAATTACTTTGGCATGAACATGTAACATTTTGGTATTAAATGTATTTAACATTTGCCATGGAATTATCCAAGTTATGTAACTTACTAAATACTACCAGATCTTTTGAGAAAAAGAATTTGCTAAATTTCATCCTATATGTCAGAAATGTCCATCTGATACAATGTTTTATCACTATAATGTTTCTCAAGGTTCCAACTATTGTTGTTTCAAATAATTCTTGGAAACGAAAATTTAGAGCCTGGCGTTATACAATTGCGTGTAAATTTTACGCAAGTACACAACGCTTTTCAGACACACGCGATGTCGCGGTAGTGTGGATTACTGATTGGAAACGGCGTTGCGTACTTCCCGCTCTTGTCACAACTTGTGGATACGCGGGGGCTGCGTTCAGAAATCATGCTTGTGTCCGAAATTTATTAAAAATGATAAAAGGGCGTTGCACGTTGCAGTCCGGTTGGCCCCTTGTTAGGGGCGTTGGACAGTATAACGACAAGACAAGACAAGACAAGGCCCTATATAGTACATAATGCGAACGAGTGAAAAGTAACATTTGACAAATTCCACAAAGCAAAACTCATCCTAATTCTGAATATGTAATACACAGAGAACATTATGTGCACAAAATTGTTGCTGAGACAGACCATACTCCATGGCTTGCCATAGCTGGATATTGGATCAAGATGCCTGTGGTCAGGAATTCGATTTGCAAATTCGAACAACGTATTCAGACTTATCGTATTTAAATGCTTGGGAGTTAGAGTTGATGAAGTAATGGAATTTTGCGTTTTTTTGGCAAAATTGTGCAAATTTGTTATTGACATCCCCCAATCGATTACACATCCCCTGCGCTCAATCAAGCATACCCACCGTATCGCTTGATGCAGCGATATCGTATCGCTTCATGAAGTGTTGTAGATGTGAACCATCCATTACACAAAATCGATAGCTAGGGCAATTAATCTTTCTGCACCAAAGGGTCATGTAAGTAACTGTCATTCTTCTTACAATTTTTTTAAAAAGATTGACCATTGCATTTATTAGACAGCACTGATGGAAGATGGTTGCAATTTGATAAGTTTGATTGAACGTTTAGTCCGAACTGAGACCCTTGATCTTGACCCAGCATCAAGCCCACATGGCTGTGTGCTTCCACTATGTTGGATATATTTGGAATTTGGCCCAATGTCCAGGCAGATTGCATAAATTTTCACTTGGCGCATATACAGCGTGTGCATTTTGTTTCACGTGCAAACAATGTCTGTTGTCTAGTTGAAAATTTGACCCCAACGGAAAGGTCGGACGACGGGGTCACCATTGACACTTTTGATCACTGGTCCAAGACGTACAATTTGATACCTTAATCTTTGAAATTGGACAAAGTTGAAAATTTGACCCCAACTGAAAGGCCGGGCGACGGGGTCACCATTGACACTTTTGATCTTTGGTCCAAGACGAACAATTTGACACCTAAACCTTTGAAATAGGACAAAGTTGAAAATTTGACCTTTCTTTTGACCTTTGACCCCAAGGGAGTGGTCGGACAACGGGGTCACCATTGACAATTTTGATCGGTGGTCCAAATCGAACAATTTGACACCTTAACTTTTGAAATCGCACAAACTTGAAAATTTGACCTTTCTTTTGACCTTTGACCCCAAGGGAGTGGTCGGACGACAGGGTCACCTTAGACACTTTTGATCACTGGTCCAAGACGAACAATTTGACACCTTACCCTAGGAAATCGGACAAAGTTGAAAAATAAGCAACATTTAATGCATAAATTATCCAAATTAGGTACTTAATTAGCATATTTTGCGCTCAAATTGCAGCTGGCACAAGCGCAGCTCTATCCTCACCTACCCACCAAATTTCATGAATGTAGGGTGCACGGTTTGTAAAATATGCCATTTAGAGCATTTTATGCATAAATTATGCAAATTAGGTACTTAATTAGCATATTTTGCGCTGAAATTGTTGCTGGATCCAGTTCAGCTCCGGGTCTACTAATAGGGTCTACCCAGTCACCAAATATCATAAACGTAGGGCATGCGGTTTCTGAGATTTGCTCCGGACAAAATTTGTGGACGCCGGATGCTGGACAGAAAATTGGAATGCTATGTCTCTCCTGAAAAATTTTCAGGCGAGACAAAAACCAATTTTTCAAGCTGTCCACGGAATAAATAAGCAAACCATTTTAAAATGCAAAGTAAACACTTCATTAAGCAGAGTAATTACCTGTTTATGAATACCCTGCCCTTCCTTTGACTGATATCTAAACATTGAATCAAGGAGATTGGCCATTCATGGGAAAAGCTGTCCAGGATATGATGATCTTTAAATGAAAGGAAAACTTAAAAGGAACCATTTAACAACTAGGATTTTGATACAGGAATTTTCAAATTCAAATATAAATTAATTGTATGCATGAAACCAGTTTAGAACCTGCCTGACATTGAATTTGTAAAGCTGGACGTTGGTACTGCAAGCAGTACCGGATTCATAATTGGCCCAAGGGTGGCCCTTGAGCATGAAAGCAAAAAGGAAAAGAAGAAGGAAGAAAAAAAAAATGAATATTGGGTGGGATTTTTACCCCCCCCCCAAATCGGGGGGGGGGGGGGGGGGGGGAGGTCGAATATCTAACATATTTTTGACGTTAGCAGTCACAGCCACTTAAAAATCATTGGTATGGGTGTATATCGGGCCCTCAGTTTAGGCCTGGCCCAGGGCCCTTGGAAAGGTAAATCCGGCACTGACTACAAGTTATACAGCGTATGACACCTTCTGACAAAACAGTTGGTAGTTGAAACCTAATTGAAAACACAAAGGCCTTAAGAGGTTCAAAGCCGTTTTGCAGAGCAACGCTAAAGCAAATTGTAAGCCAGAATTGTTAAGTGAAAAAGAAGACCATGAAGATCTGAGACTTGGATTGTGAACAGAAATGACAGACCTCCAAACTGCATCAATCTTGGCCGAAAGAAGACAGGGTATTAGTAACAGGTGACTGCACAGCTGAAGTACTTACTTTGCATTTTGTTCTCTCATCAATACCATGGACAGCTTGTAAAATGAGGTTTTTTTACTAAAACAGGCATAACTTCTCCTTGGAATTATCGATTTTCTTCATTCTTTTTTTTAAAATAAGCAGAAGAGTCTGCACATTATCAAGGTGCTTACCAATTGTAAATATCAGTAGTTCTTTTGTTGTACAGTTTTGAAACTTACATTACAATTTAGAAGAAAAACAAACCTTTTTGGGCGAGTTAGATGTATGAAAAGCTGATCGCCTTGGAGTGACATCATGACAGGGCAATATCATGTTTTTATTGTTGAAAAATGCCTGGCCAGATTTTTAAACATGGAATATACCAAATATTTTTATCAGTCAAATGCAGTGTCAAATCGATCAAATGACAAGAATGTTTTCATACGGTGTATAATGTAGATATCAAAAACTTTTCCATAACATGCTTTACATGTTGTACCATTCACGTGTGTTTGTATTTAACCCTACATTAGGAAAAAAAAAATAACTCTGCCTCAGCTTCCTTAGGCCCATAACCTAAGCGCTACGCATTTTTTTAGTCAAAAAAGCTTTTTTATTACGCTTTTAGGTCACTTTTTTTTTCCAGCCACTTCGCGGCCGCATTTTTTTCTTTTTTTTAAATCTCTCGAAAGAAAAAAATTAAAAAGCAATAAATCTCCTGAAAACCTAAAAAAAAAGAAAAAAAAAAGAAATGCGGTAAAATTCGAGACAGAGTTCTTTTTTCTTTGGCCTTATATATGTTCCCATTATACTTTTGATACCACTTTCCTACAGTGAGATTTTCATGGTCACGACCCAACATTGATCAAAAAGTCCACATTAAATGTGGTATCTAGTGCTATATGTGGTCTACATCTAGACCACATATCACATTATTGCTACATTTAAGGGGCCTTGATGTAAGGTTGTGGACTCGACCAAGGATTATAAAATTACAGAGGGAGTATCGTTATATGTGAGTGCAAGAAAGTCGTATCTGCAGTGGCTGCCCTAAGTTATATTTATTTTATGCCTTGTCACTATAATGTGAAAAATCCCTCAAAATTTCCCAGTCTTATGTCAGTGGTTCTTGAAATGGTTCTTCAGGTGACAGTACCATTTCAAGTACCACTGACCCAAGACCGGAGATTATAAAGTGTGCAATACAAATTTATGACAAATGGCAGCTATTGCAGATATGACTTTCTTGCATTCAGATGACGGTATGTCCTTACTTGTGTCAATAAAAGCTGAGAATCCTTCCACAAGGGCTTCATCTTTCAACTCCAGCACACCTGCTAGAACCTTTCGAAACCTGTGGAAAAAAAGTAATGAATACCATTCAAAGGTTGTTAATGCAAGTGTTTTTCTAATAAAGCAACTATTTTACTGGCACAAAATGACCAAGTTCTATTGAATGGCATTATCTAGACAAATCATTTTTAACTTCATTTTTTCATGCTGTGACATTTGCCTCCCAAAGGTCATAAAGAGCGTGGCCGAGCGGTTAGAGCACGGGTCTCGTAATACAGAGATTGTAGGTTCGAGCCCCGGGCTGGGCGTTTTCGTCTCCTTGTTTCCTTGAGCAAGAAACTTTACTCTACTTGCTCCGTGGTCGGACAGTCACGTAAAGCCGTGGGTCCCCTGTACGAATAGACTCCTTCATGGGGTATGCATGTTATGCAAGTACTTGTAGCATTGATTGATTGATTGATAACTGTATTGGGTTTTCACTACATAGTATAAGTGCACTCTACCAGAATGGCCCAAGGAAACATTGACGTTCTCTGGATAATTTCACACAGTTTTATGTTACTCCATTCACAATTTTGATTCACCCATTAGTTGATTATACAGAAACTAAAGAGGCATGGGACAAAACTTTGAAATTGTATTTGTGGATGATTTACACTTCATTATTTTAGATGTTCGAAAATAACAGTCAATTATCAGCTATTAGGAAAATGTTGATCAAAACCTTCAGGAAAGTCAAAAATTTGAATTTTATTTTCTTTGTTGATCTAAGTAATTTTATTTTGTTTGTTGATTCTACGATTTACATTGTTCCACTGAAAGTATCACATCATAATTTATGAAAAAGCACGGATCTCCTTGAGTTTGCATTCATGACTATTCATGATCACATACTGTAAAGTGAAAGTTCCTCGTTTTGGAACTAGTCCTCGTTTTACTAAAACGAGTAGGCTACTCGTTTTTCTAAAACGAGTAACAAAACAAGTAGCAAAACAAGGCAATTTCCTCGTTTTGCTACTTGTTTTGTTACTCGTTTCAAGTAGCAAAACAAGGAAATTGCCTTGTTTTGTTATTCGTTTTACAAAAAAAAGTAGCCTACTCGTTTTAGTAAAACGAGGACTAGTTCCAAAACGAGGAACTTTCACTTTACAGTGACAACTAAGTGAAATGGCAACTGTGGTAGCATGGTCACCAAAAGTATTCTACGATTTCATTGTTCCACTGAAAGTATCACATCATAATTTATGAAAAAGCACGGATCTCCTTGAGTTTGCATTCATGACTATTCACGATCACAACTATAGTTGTTGGATTTAATTTGTGAACACGTGTTTATAGCAAGTACGCAGTGGTCCCTGACGCGAGCGTATATTTTCAAGATTGTGTAGTTCGCGTGTACGCACAAGGCTCTGAGTACGCGTTCACGAATTAAATCCAGCAACAATAACTTATAAGTGAAATGGCAACTGTGCTAGTATGGTCACCATGGATAACCAAGTCCATGGTTAAACATGGTTGGCCTTGGCCACAAACTTTCAGTACGGTATTTAAACACTTTGAGATCCATCGATGTCAACCATTTATTAAATCCATGTCACATTTTGCATAAAATATGATCAGTGGACATTTCATTGACAACTTTATAAGCAGCTGGCAAATAATTCAATATTTAGGCCAATATATGAAAAAATAGCTGACAGAACCATTGGCCACTGGGCATATTCACTAAAGGTACATGCGTTCACAAATTAAATCAAGCAACACTATCTAAAAATATATAAAGAAGCACACAGTCGAACAAGCTGTAATACTTAATTGATCAACTTAATTCACTATCTAATAAACAATTTGTTGAAAAACATTAAATGTTGGTGATCAAGCATGCACGCAGGCTCACAGCGCATTACAAAAAC
>JXSR01S006201.1:15047-49274 GCA_000969725.1 Ophiothrix spiculata
GCCAAAAATGGAAAAAAGTGAATTTTTGACCTTATTTGGCATAAAAATCAAAAAATTGGCCTAAATCCAAAAAAGTAAAAAAGACGCAACATGCGTGTGGGTGTTTAAAATTAAAGCATAACAGTCTTCTTGTTACATCAAATTAATTATTAACGCATCTGTTCACTGCTTTATTGGGCAGCTGTATTGATGGATACACAACAAGTTGACAATCTTATAGCTCTTTGTAACCTTCAAGAAATCTCATTAGAAATTAGCTTTAAAACCTTTGCACAGGTTAGAAATCCGACAAGTAGAAAAAGGTTTGGAAAGTTGCAACCTCTTTAGAACAATGATCTCGACCGTCTACCGCTGTTTGCCAACTTGTTCCCAGTCAGCACCGGAGGGGAAATATAGCAAAGCAAGCATTTTACCTAAAATAAGAGATTATTTAAAGAAAAGAGAAAAGAAAACAAATAAAAAAGGAAAAGAAAAAGAAAACAAAGATGTCAAAACGAAGATGCAATTCCAAGTGCAACGTAACAAGATGATGGAATTTTATCAATTCTGACAACTTGTTATTTGCGTGTTTCTACGACAGTAGAGATTATTAATGCATCTAGGCATTATCTTTCACATTGTCAGTTTTGATAGATAAAATGCTCAACAAGTTGACAGTTTGAATATCAAAAATAACCTTCAATCAATTGGTAATTTGCAAGTTGGCAATACATTTTATGTAATAAAAGCACACGAGAGCTCGTGTGGCTTTGTGGAACAGTACAGGACCAAGAGTAATGTAATGTGACTGTTCATTTCCAACCAGCCGTAAATGCAACCTCTTGGTCCACAGAAGAAAATATAATATTTTTCATAATTCGAATCACCCTTCTCAAATGAAACTTTGCAGGTGTTCTGTAGCAAGTATAAAGATTGTGAATTTGCAAGAAATTGTTTTGCAGAATCAAAACCTTTGCATGAATTTTGCTTAGAGTGCAAAAACGATTGCTGCATTTACGAACACACATAGTAATAAACCTTTTTGGTTTGTATGCAGTTATAACGAGCATCCAAGGACGTATATATAAATATTAGAAAACGCACTTGCTCCTTTCAAACTATGATGTTAAAACGAAACAACGATTTTAAGTGCAACATAAACAAGTTGATGGGTTTCATTAAACCTGACAACTCGTTATATACACGATTCTATAAAATGAAATATTTTCTTACACCAGGGCGGAAACACGACAGTAGAGATTATTAACGCATCTGTGCATCACCTTTCAAATTGTCAGTTTTAATAGATAAGATGCTCAACAAGTTGACAGTGTGAATATCTAAAATAACCTTCAATCGATCAGAAATTTGTAAGATGGCATTTTGTTTTCTGCAGTAGAATCAACGCAAGCTGTCATTGCCATGCTGTTGAAAATATGCATTGACGTATAATCATTACTTGCTTTCAAAAAACATTAATAACCTAATATAAAGAAAAACATATGGACATATCATTCTTCAGTGTTCTGGTTTTAAATCGATAACTAAAATTCTACTTATTTAAATAAAAAACAAATCTAATAAATTGAATATTATAATGAAATGATATGAAAACACTTTTAAAATTAACCTACCAACTGATATTGACAACTTTTATACAAATAGTCAAAAGATGCAAGAAAACATCTTGTTCAAATACAAATCATTAACGCATCTCTCTGTATAGAATTTCTAATCGTCAGTTTTGTCAATGTAGTCAGGTAGTGCTCAACAAGTGACAGTATTCAAATCCAAAATAAACTTCGATCAATATTGAATTTTACGGAAGGAAAACGGAATCTGTCTATGTCACACTAATGCGCACAGTTGAATGCAATTTGTCTTGTTTAACTTGAGTGTATTTAGTTCAGAAATACACATTTATTTGTACGGTGGTTGGTTAACATATATATTAATCATTTTACACACAATTTTCAACTTTCCCGTCTCATGAGACTGGGAAAGTTGAAGATTACCCATTCCACTATTCTTAACAAATTATCTATTTTTCTTCTAATGATTAAATAAAGAATATTTATGCAAGGGAAAATATGCAATAAAGTATGAATAAATAAATGAAATGATATATTTACTCTGTAAGTTGCATGATAAACTGAGGAAAGAAAGATTATAGACGAACAAAGATCGTGAAATGGCAATCAGTAATGTTGTTTCGGGGCTAGTGTAATATTAGAAACGTAGTACAACAACAATAAGGGTAATAAACCTGTCTCTTATCATTTCTTGTCGCATTCATTTCATAAAAATGTAACAGTTCATGTACGACGCGAATATGATACGTATAATCTAGGAAAACACAAGTGCTAGATGAGTAATGGTTCGAATAACATGCGATGTTTTGAAATATTTGTCCAATTAGATGTTCAAAAATGTATATTTTTAAAATGAAAAACTCAACATTTGGGATAGACACAAATCTGTTGCCTACCAAACCGTCCGAAGTACAAGTAGACAAGAATCATGGAAGAAAAAATATGTACAAAAGTCAAACGAACCAATCATTGATGTAACGTACATATCTTGTTTATATGAAGTATCATCTTTTCTTAATATATTTTGCACATTGCATTTAATACCATTCCACTTACTTATTACATGGGGCAACTGCAAAACCGTGTAATTTTCATAATCAGTTTCAATATTTTAATCAAGAATTTGCTCCTGTTTGTCTTTACCTGGTTGGCATGGTAACAAAGTAATATAGGACAAACGACAACTTTATGAAAAGACCTACAAAATACAATGAAAATTTAAATCAAGGTTGCTCAATTTTGCAATAAAACTAATAGAAATACTCACAAAAGAGCAACTGAAATCCCAGAATAATTGTTAACAAAAGAGTGATGCATATTACTTCAAGTATTGCGCTATATTGTTGCAAACACAAGGTCAATTGAAAAAAATAGCTGCCATCTGAGTAAGTGTCTACAATTATGTCTATGGTTACTTTAGATTATTTATTTCATAAGGCTCTTATTTCCATAAGGCTCCGTAAGGTTTCTAATGTATTTTGCTTGGTGGAACAAAACGTTCTTCTATTTTTGGCTATTCTGCTCCGCTATTAAGGAATTAAAATTCAAAAAATGTGAAAATGTGCAATAAGTTATTTTTCAAAATGCAAAATTAATGACGTTTCACTCCATACATGTGTATGTTAGGCTGTGGTAAAAGTTAAGGTAAATGTAAAGGGGACAGCCTGTTTTGCCCAGGGCAGAGTGCTCATCTCTCTATCGAAGTAATTGAGTCAGACTCCAGTTGTTGGTTATATTTGCATACCCCTTCCCCGCGAGTCTGTTACCTTCCCCCACTGAAAACTGTTCTTGTTGGCATTGACGCTCAATGCTTGATGATTAAGTGTCGGGGACTATTCCACGCATGTCTACATGTAAAAATCCTTGTGAAGAAGATGCAAACAAGATAAACATACTTCTTGAGATGATAACTTTTAAAATAATGTTGCTTCAGGTCTAGTGCATTCTTGAAAACACAAAAGTCTCTTATTAAAAAGATGCAACCGGCCGAATAATATCTACATAACTTTACTTATTCATCGACATGAATCTTGAAGATATTTGAATATAAAATATTGTAACAGTATTTCGATAAATTGAAGACACAATTCTGACGTTAACATTATGTTTTGCTTGTATAAAAACTCTTTCTTAATTATTTATATAGTTTTTTAAAATAGTTTTGACAAAAAATTGTGTTGTTGTATGACGTAAAACTTGACGTAATATTTTTTTTTGGCAAAAACACAGCCCTTTCTTACATTATCACTACAAAATTGAAATTATAAATAAATTTCATCACGACCTTTACTTTATTTTGATAAGAAAATCTATTCATATTCGTTTATGCCTAGTTACAAAATAAACCAGAATGCAAGAGAGACGACGACTTTATCAAAACACCCACGAACAGAGACATTTTAATCAAGGTTGCTCATGTTTGCGCTAAAATTAATGACACACTGAAAAAAGATTAATTGAAATCAGAAAATTGTTATCAATAGGCTGATGCATGTTGCTTCAAATATTGCGCTATATTGTGCTTCTATCTGTTGCAAATACAAGGTCAAATAACAAAAAAGAAAGTATGCAATAACAGTCCTCTCAGTATTTATACCTACTGACATTGGCATAAATCATGTATACGACACTAGTGTTTGATTACTTCCAATAGGTTCAGGCCCGTAGCCAGGAGTTAAAAAAAAAGGTGGGGGCGACATTCTGAGAAATTCCCAAAAACTAAAATTGACACATCTCAACACAACATTCAGTAATGAAGATAATTTTTTTAAACCACCAAACAAATCAAATCAAAGTACTCTTTTACTACACAGAGTAATTGGTGCAGTGTGGAATATGATCTAATAATCAAGTTATCCAGATTTCAAATGTGCATCCTCGAAGTGAAATTAATACCTTCTGATAATTATAGACTAAACATAGTTGCTCTTTTTATGTTTGTATAACCACACAAGTTGAAAAATGATCTAAATTGCCTTCTAAAGACTCCTTTTCTGATGGTTGTTAATGGCGCTTCATGGTGTTGACGCAAGACGTGAGTAGCATTTGTGAAAGAAATAAGTGTTTATTGATAACATTTGAAGTCGTAATCCACTGATAATTTGTTTGCTTGTTTATTTATCCAGTTTGGTCAGCATGGGACACTCCAAGCCCAAGCATAAAGCGCAAATCCGGATAGCTCATAAAGGACTAATAAAAACATCATGCTAGTTAGAGGCCACTCTTAATTAAAATTAATATTAAATAGTGTACAAAACTTGAAAAAACTTCATAGATTCAAAATTAAAAAAGCAAACAAGAATTCTTCAGTGCGTCTTGACCTCCCTTATAAATTAAAGTGTTTAGCTATGATGTTCTGACGAAGATATTAAAATCATTTATTTTTGAAAACAATAATGAAATGTTTTTCAAAGTACTTTGTATACTGAAATTGCCCTTACCTAAAAATTTAAGTTAAAATATCCAAGTGTTTTAGTTTTAGGAAGACACTACGGAATACTAAATTAACCCTTTACTTCCGTCACAAAAAGGTGACCTAATTTGACTTAGGTTCTTTAGCAATCGACTTTACACGTCAAATACAAGACAAGAAATATCTGGTGCATCTTAACCTCCCTTAACAGTTTAGGTGTTGAGCTATTCTGTTCGGACGAAGATATAAAAATAAGTTATTTATCTATCTACCATCTTAGCTTGAGTGTTAAAACAATAAAACAATTTTTTCAAGTTACTTTATAAATTGAAATTTCCCTTGCTTCTGATTAAAAAAAAACCCAATTCCAGATAAAAATGACACAAGTGTTTTAGAAGTACCCAAAGGATTGCTAGATAAAGCTTTCACTAATGTCACAAGGTGACTTAATTTGCTTGACGTTATTCAGCAATCGATGCTCATTTTTTTTATGGCAAAAGTACTTTTGCAATAAATTTATTAGCGTAGGTGGAGATAATTCCATTTTGAACGTCTTACTGTTAATATCCACGATAGGAAATATATAAAATCCAGCACTTTACTTATATAGATTTAAGTGGCATTATGCATACCTCACCATGCTGTTTATGTAGTTGCTTTAATATCAGTAGAATATATGAATACTAGTTTGGGTGCTTTAAGATGGCGAAAGAATAAATGAATTCCGTGGCAAATGTTTAAGCTCCGTAGATAGCAATCGCAAATGTAAGACGATGTAATCTTAATACTGCTAAGTCGTTTCAACAAGTCGAGATAATTATCTTTTTGTTTTCAACAAGTGGCTAGGAGAGATTAAACATGGACAGATTCAAGAGATATAATTCTGAATAAGCATTATGTTGCCTATCATCTCTCAGTCATACAGTTGGTTACTTTACTTTGTATAATCAATGAAATCTTGACATGACATAGTTTTAATGCAATAAATTTATCTGAAGTAAATGTAACACAAAACTTCTCTTTTTTTTTCTCTTTTTTTTTTTGATAAAAACTTTGCTCATTTTTATTAATATTGGCTTTTCTTGTCCAGTAATTAAGTTACGTCCTTTACTCATTTCCATCAGGTATTTTACACTTATATGACATACAGGTCATATATACTGAAGTTAAAACTCCAGGAAATTTCTTTATGACAATGCTAAGTCACAATCGCATTGTTCTTATTGTTTATTACCCTCAGGATTTTGTCTATATACATATCAGGACACCGCAATAGGATTTATTCAAAAAGAGAGAATTGTCTGTAAATGGTAAGGATTATACCTCATTTATATTACATGAAATATCAAAGTGTCTTTTTATGAACCTTAACATAAATATACACTGTGCTACCCCTTCACTGTTATACTGTTGGGCAATTTTTTAGCGTTGGTTAAACTATGAACAACCCAATTGTTGGGTAAATAATATTAACCAACTGTTGATGAAATTTTACCCAATATTTGGGTAATTAGCTAAAACCTTTACCCAACAGTTAGGTAATTAGCCAACATTGTACGCAACGTTGGTAATTATTTACCCAGAAGTTGGGTTGTTCATAGTTGAACCAACGTTGGGTAAATTATTTGCCCAACGTTCTAACAGTGTGGCTAAGCTCTTACTATTTTTAGATTGCCAAAAATACCATTGCTTTTTTCTCGCTTACAAACAATTACAATTACTAAAAAGTAAGCACTAGCGATGCAAATAGTCCCTGTTGATTTCGACCGCAGCTTGGATAACGGTTTAATTAATTATATTTCCTTCTCTAGCCAGCGTAAATAACCTACGGCATGCTTTACTACTTTAACATCTCTATACTGACGTACAAGATGGCTATATATGTTTAGTTTCAATGAACATTTTTAATATGGTAAAAGCAAGTATAGACAGTTTATACATTTATTTGGTGGGGACCTATCATGAACACTTGGATGACAGCTGACAGATAGATTATTATGGATTGCATGGAAGAATATTCATATCTCATCCGAGACAGCAAACCAGTTTTTATATAACAGCAGTATTATAATGAAGACCTGAATTCGAAACTCTAAATTATCAATATCATATATTGGGAATGTTCAATATACCGAGTTTTTTTTACATTATATTCATATCTATATAGATCTCGGGTACAATATTTTGAAAATCATGTATTAAATTAGTATTGAACATCAATGCCAACATGAAGAGTTTCTCTTTCTTTCATTTGCTCCTGCGCACTCAAAACATATGAAACAAATTTATGTTTTTTAAAAATCCCAACAAAACCATAAATCTGTAAGTTCAATTAAAGTTCAACGTTTAAATCCAAGCAACTGGTAAATGTTGCTCTGGCTAATCGCAATGTATGCCTGATCAACTGGTGTAAATTACGCATCTGACAGATGGAAGACATTTCAAGCATTTACCAATTTGATTGGTACTGGTTCATTAAAGCTGAGTGGATCTGAACGATTCTCTCCTTTGTCTTTCACGTTGTGATAGCTGTATTTGTAAGCAGTTAGAAGTGATGATTAAGAGCAAGTGGTGCGTTTGGTAGGTGATGTCTGGTTAGGTTTGGAAAGTTGCGACCTCTTTTGTACAATGATTACGACAGTATAACACGTCTACCGCTCTTTGCCAACTTGTTTCAACTCAGCACCGGAAGGATAAAAAGCAAAGCAAAAATAAGCACAGCAAGCATTTTACCTAAAATAAGAGATTATGTAAAGAAAAAAGAAAATAAAACAAATGAAAGAAAGAAAAAGAAAAGAAAGAAAAGAAGAAAAGTTGCTTTCGTAACTGTGTTTATTGTACACAATGACTTTAAAACCAAGATGTCAAAACGAAGATGCAATTTCAAGTGCAACGTATCAAGATGATGGACTTTCATCAGATCTGACAATTCGTTATATGCGTGTTTCTACGACAGTAGAGATTATTAACTCATTTGGGCATTATCTTTCACATTGTCAGTTTTGATAGATATAATGCTCAACATGTTGACACTTTGAATATATAAAATAACCATCAATCGATTGGTATTTTGCAAGTTGACATTTCATTTTATGCAATAAAATCACACGAGAGCTCGCATGGCCTTGTGGAACAATACAGGACCAAGAGTAATATAATGTGACCGTTCAGATTCAGATTTATTAGACCATCTATATACAAAATGCAAAGAAACATGAATGATACAAAGTAAAAATAGTATAGATGGCGGGAGACTATAAGGAGCAGAGCTCGAAAAGTATGGCCATCCAGTAGAACGGCAAAATGGTTGCAAAACACATATATTTCGTACTGGACGTGAATGCAACCCCCTGGTCCTAAGATTTTTTTTTCTTATTTCGGATCATATTCCTTAAAGGAACTTGGTCCGATTTTTCAAAATTTTGTTTTCATGGTCACATGAAAGATGATTTCAAATTTCAGCTTAATCGGTCACATGGTTTTGATTTTATGGGTAGTTTTGTATTTCATAACTTCCTATACGATACTGTATATAGAATTAATTATGGTTACCATAATTAGACACATTTTCATATTTTTCTCCAAAACGGAACATAACTCAGCCGTGAAATTTCACATGGGTTATGAGAAAAATATGAGCAATATGTTGGTATCAAAATCTCAAAAAGTTTGAAAAAAAGTTGGGGCATTCAGACCAAGCTCATTTAAATGAAATTTTGGTATTCTGGTGCATGTATAAACAATAAAGATTCTGAATCTGCAAGAAATTAATTTGCAGAATCACAATCTTTGCATGTATTTCACTTAGAGAGCAAAATAGATTGCTGCATTTTCTAAACACATATAGTAATAAACCTTTTATGGGTTGTATGCAATTATAACGATCATTCCTTTAAGCTACAAGGGCGTTTTACTCTTTGAAATAGCACCTTTCCTTTAAATCGAAGATGCAAAAACGGAACAACGATTTTGAGTACAAAACAACAAGTTGATGGATTTCATTAAACCTGACAACTCATTATGTGCATGATTCTACAAAAAGAAATAATTTCTTACACCAGGACGGAAACACGACAGTAGAGATTATTAACGCATCTGTGCATTACCTTTCAAATTGTCAGTTTTAATAGATAAAATGTTCAACAAGTTGACAGTATAAATATCTAAAATAAACTTCAATCGATTAGAAATTTACAAGATGGCATTCCGTTTTCTGCAATAGAATCAACGCAAACTGTCATTACCATGGTGTTGAAAATATGCATTGACGTATAATCATAACTTGCTTTCAAAAAACATTAATAACCTAATAGAAAAACATATGGACATATATATAATAACCGGCATTTATATAGCGCTGTTACACGTCAAGACGCGACCACAGCGCTTTACAAACAAAGAAAATACTTTACCAAAAAAAAATCTTAAAGCTACAACTTAAAAACTACAATCTTAAGGCTACACATGAAACAAATGGTGAAAACAGTGGAAACACTACTTTGGAAAAAGATGAGTTTTTGTTTGTTTCTGGAATGATGAAATTGTGGCTGATCTTCTCACTGCGACAGGTAAGTTGTTCCATGCCCGCGGGGCAGCATTTCGGAAGGCACAGTCCCCAAGCGTAGTGAAAGTTCTGTTGGAAATAAGCCGAGGTTGATCACGTCCAGAGCGCAAATTAACTGAAGGGATGTAAATCTGTAAGAGTTCAGTTAGATATATTGGTGCCGTGTTGCTGAGACATCTGTACACAAGCAGGACAGTCTTAAATATCATTTCTTCTTTACTGTTTTTTAATTGATAACTAAAATTCTTCTCATTTAAATGAAAAACAAATCTCATAAATTGAATATCATTATGAAATGATATGGAAACACTTTGAAAACTCACCTACCAACTGATATTGACAACTTATATGCAAATAGTCAAAAGATGCAAGAAAAACGTGTAGATTGCCCCTATATTGGTCTTGTGAAACTTCAATGTGTTTTGTTCAGATATACACATTTACATGTACGGTAGTTGGTTAACATATTAGTCATTTTACACACGATTTTCAACTTTACCATCTCAAGGTATCTTAACATTATCTATTCTATAATGCTTTTAAAAATATTCTTCTAATGATAAGATAAAAATATGTGACGCGTTACATCAAAAGGTACATGTTGGGTCCAAAAATCAAAATGGAGTTTTTGGTATCACTGGGAAGCCTGTTTAATCAGCTTTAAAATGATACCAAAATTAAAGGCATTGGCCATTCGGTGACCGAGCTATGACAAATTAAAGAATGGCAACATTGACGGATTTAAAAAGCACACTTCTGAGAAAAACGCGTTTAAAAATCATGAAAATTTTAAACTCAAGATATTGCTGGTTTTCAAAGGAACCATTCAAAACTCCATAGCAACCAGCACTTTTACTTGCCCGATTGACACCAAATTTGGCACATATACTATATAGACTGCAACAAAGACGGCGATACCAAATTTGCCAGAAAGAATAATCGGAATGCGCTGATATTTGCCGTGCAAATTGGTCATATTTGGTACTCAAGTGACGGTCCCATGGACATTTTCAGCGAAAACTGGATCTGACTTGGTCACAAACAACGCATTTTTTTCACATTTAGAATGTATTATTTTTCAAAAACAAAGTTCATTCATTGAAAATATATACTTCAAGGACCTCATTTTTTACGATATCTAAAGATCGACCTCCCGACCATTTTTCACTCATTTTAAACTTCAGACGGCCGTAGCTCAAAATCGGCCTTGCCGACAACTTGTACCTTTTGATGTAACGCGTCACATATGCAGTAGTTCATGTAAGACGTACATGATACATGATATACGTATAATTTGATGTTTCGAATAGCTATACGATTTCTCGACATTTAAAAATGCTTGAAAATATATTTGTTAAATTAATAAAAACTCAACATTTGGGATAAGACACAAAACCTTTCGAAGTGCATTTGGAATTTGGACTAGAATCATGAAAAAATATATGTGAAAATAAAACAATCATTGATGTAACATACATATCTTGTTTATATGAAGGATCCCCGTTTCTAAATATATTTTGCAACACATTGATTTTAATACCATTCCATGTGCTTATTGTTTACGGAGCAACTGCAAAAATGTATGTAGTTTCACTACTTTGATCAAGAATTTGCTCTTATTTGTCTTTACCTGGTTGGCATGGTAACAAAATAATGCCGGGCAAGTAACGACTTTATGAAAAGACCTACAAAATACAATGAAAATTAAAATCAAGGTGGCTCCATGTTGCAATAAAACTAATAAAATACTGACAAAAGAGCAACTGAAATCCCAGAATAATTATTAACAAAAGAGTGATGTATGTTGCTTCAAGTATTGCGCTTTATTGTCCTTCTATCTGTTGCAAACACAAGGTCGATTGAAAAAGAAAAGAAAAGAAAAAAGAAAGAAATGAAAATATTAGTTTAGCAATAGCTGCCATCTAAGTAAGTGTCTACAATTATGTCTACAGATATTGGTTACTTTAGATTATGTATTACATGATTGGGTTTTTTTAAATTTCCATGAGGCTCTTATTTCCATAAGACTCCGTAAGGTTTCTAATGTATTTTGCTTGGTGAAATAAAACGTAAAGGAATTAAAATTTTAAAAAATGTGAAAATGTGCAATAAGGTATTATTCAAAATGCAAAATTAATGACGTTTCACTCCATACATGTGTATGTTAGTCTGTGGTAAAAGTTAAGGTAAATGTAAAGGGGCCAGCCTGTTTGGCTCTCTATCGAAACAATTGAGCCAGACTCCAATTGTTTGTTATATTTGCACACCCCTTCCCCGCGAGTCTGTTACCTTCCCAGCACTGAAGAATACTGGTATCCTGGGTAGAGAGGAGCACATTATGGTATCTTGCGCAAGGACACTACACACGCGCGTCGCCCACTGGATTCGAACCCACGACGCTCAGTGCTTGATGATTAAGTGTTGGGGACTTACACCGCTATTCCACGCATGTCTACATGTAAAAATCCTTGTGAAGAATACGCAAACAAGATAAACATACTTCTTGAGATGACAACTTTTAAAATAATGTTGCTTTAGGTCTAGTGCATTCTTGAAAACACAAAAGTCTCTTATTAAAAAGATGCAACAGTACGAAAAATCTGAGAAACATAACGTTGGCCGAATAATATTTACATAACTTTACTTATTCATCGACATGAATCTTGAAGATATTTGAATATAAAATATTGTAATAGTATTTCGATAAATTGAAGACACAATTCTGACGTTAAGTTTTGCTTACATAAAAACTCTTTCCTAATCATTTAAAGTTTTGACAAAAATTGTGTTGTTGTATGACGTAAAACTTGACGTAATATTTTTTTCGGCAAAAACACAGTCCTTTCTTACATTATCCCTACGAAATTAAAATTATAAATAAATTTCATCACGACCTTTACTTTATTTTGATAAGAAAATCTATTCATATTCGTTTATGCCAAGTTACAAAATAAACCAGAATGCAAGACAGACGACGACTTTATGAAAACACCCACAAACAGGGAAATTTTGTTCAAGGTTGCTCATTTTTGCTCTAACGTTAATGACACACCGACAAATGATTTATTTAAATCAGAAAATTGTTATCAATAGGCTGATGCATGTTGCTTCAAATATTGCGCTATATTGTCCTTCTATCTGTTGCAAATACAAGGTCAAATTAAAAAAAAAAGTATACAATAACTGCCCTCTCACTCAGTGTTTGTATCTACAGACATTGGCATAAGTCATGGATATATTATGACAGTGTTTGCTTACTTCCATATAAAGGTTCAGGCCCGTAGCCAGGAGTCAGAAGGTGGGGGGGGGGGCGACATTCTGAGAAATTCCCAAAAATTAAAATCGACACATCTCAACACAACATTCAGTAATGAAAATAATTTTTTTAAACCATCAAACAAATCAAATCAAAGTACCCTTTTACTACACAGAGTAATTGGTGCAGTGTGGAATATGATCGAAAAATCACGTGATCCAGATTTCAAATTTGCATCCTCGAAGTGAAATTAATACCATCTGATAATTATAGACTAATATAGTTGTATAATCACACAAGTTGAAAAATGATCTAAATTGCCTTCTAAAGACTTCCTTTCTGATGGTTGTTAATGGCGCTTCATGATGTGGATGCAAGACGTGAGTAGCCTTTGCGAAAGAAATAAGTGTTTATTGATAACATTTGAAGTTGTAATCCACTGATAATTTGTTTGCTTGTTTGTTTATCCAGTTTGGTCAGCATGGGACACTCCAAGCCCAAGCATAAAGCGCAAACCCGGATAGCTCATAAAGGACTAATAAATCATCATGCTAGTTAGAGGCCATTCTCAATTAAAATTAAAATTGATATTAAATAGTGTACAAAACTTGAAAAAACTTCAGAACTTCAAAACTAAAATGCAAACAAGAATCAATTAGAGCGTCTTGACCTCCCTTTTAAATTAAAGTGTTTAGCTATGATGTTCTGACGAAGATATTAAAATCATTTCTTTTTGAAAACAATAATGAAATGTTTTTCAAAGCACTTTGTATACTGAAATTGCCCTTACCTCTGTTAAAAAAACCAATTTCATTTAAAAATGACACCAGTGTTTTAGTTTTAGGAAGACATTATGGAATGCTAAATAAACCCTTTACTTGCGTCACAAAAAGGTGACCTAATTGGACTGAGGTTCTTTAGCAATCGACTTTACACGTCAAATACAAGACAAGAAATACCTGGTGCATCTTGACCTCCCTTAACAGTTTAGTTGTTGAGCTATTCTGTTCGGACGAAGATATAAAAATAAGTTATTTATCTATCTACCATCTTATCTTGAGTGTTAAAACAATAAAGCAATGGTTTTCAAGTTATTTATAAATTGAAATTCCCCTTGCTTCTGACTTTAAAAAAAGACAATTCCAGATAAGAATGACACAAGTGCTTTAGAAGTACCCTACGGATTGCTAGATAAACCTTTCACTTATGTCACAAGGTGACTTAATTTGCTTGACGTTATTCAGCAATCGATGCTCATTTTATAGGTGGAGATAATTCCATTTTGAACGTCTTACTGTTGATATGCACGATAGGAGATATATGAAACCCAGCACTTTACTTGTATAGATTTAAGTGGCATTATGCATACCTCACCATGCTGTTTATGTAGTTGCTTTAATATCAGTAGAATATATGAATACTAGTTTGCGTGCTTTTAGATGGCGAAAGAATAAACGAATTCCGTGGCAAATGTTTAAGCATCAGATAATGCAAATTGAAGTGAAGTTCCGTAGATACCAATCGCAAATGTAAGACGATGTAATCTTAATACTGCTAAGTCGTTTCAACAAGTCGAGATAATTATCTTTTTTGTTTTCAAGAAGTGGCTAGGAGAGATTACATGCACAGATTCAAGAGATATAATTCTGAATAAGCATTATGTTGCTTATCAGCTCTCAGTCATACAGTTGGTTACTTTACTTTGTATAATCAATGAAATCTTGACATGACATAGTTTTAATGCAACAAATTTATCTGAAGTATATGTAACACAAAACGTCTATTTTTTTTCTTTTTTATTGATAAAAACTTTGCTCATTTTTATTAATATTGACTTTTCTTGTCCAGTAATTTACGTCCTTTACTCATTTCCATTAGGTATTTTACACGTAAATGACATACAGGTCATATATACTGAATTGATCAAGAAGTTAAAACTCCAGGAAATTTCTTTATGACAATCGTAAGTCACAATCGCATTGTGCTAATTGTTATTATCCTCATGATTTTGTCTATATATATCAGGACACCGCAATAGGGTTTATTCAAAAAGAGAGAATTGTCTGTAAATAGTAAGGATTATACCTCATTTATATTACACGAAATATCAAAGTGTCTTTTTATGAACCTTAACATAAATATACACTGTGCTACATCTAGCTAAGCTCTTACTATTTTTAGATTTCCAAAAATACCATTGCTTTTATCTCGCTTACAAACAATTACAATTACTAAAATGTGTTAAGTAAGCACTAGTGATGCAAATAGTCCCTGTTGATTTCGACCGAAGCTTGGATAACGGTTTAATTAATTGTATTTCCCTTTCTAGCCAGCGTAAATAACCTACGGCATGCTTTACTACTTTAACATCTCTACACTGACGTACAAGATGGCTATATATGTTTAGTTTCAATGAACATTTTTAATATGGTAAAAACAAGTATAGACAGTTTATACATTTATTTGGTGGGTACCTATTATGGACTTGGGTGACAGCTGACCGTCCAGATAGATTATTATGGATTGTATGGAAGAATTTTCATATCTCATCTGAGACAGCAAACCAGTTTTTATATAACAGCAGTATTATAATGAAGACCTGAAATCGAAACTCTAAATTATCAAAATCATATATTGGGATTGTTCAATAAAGCGAGTTTTTTACATTATATTCATATCTATATAGATCTCGGGTACAATATTTTGAAAATCATGTATTAAATTAGTTTTGAACATGATTGCCAACATGAAGAGTTTCTCTTTCTTTCATTTGCTCCTGCGCACTCAAAACATATGAAACAAATTTATGTTTTTTAAATATCCAAACAAAACCATAAATTTGTAAGTTCAATTAAAGTTCAACGTTTAAATCCAAGCAACTGGTAAATGTTGCTCTGGCTAATCGCAATGAATGCCTGATCAACTGGTGTAAAATACGCATTTGACAGATGGAAGACATTTCAAGCATTTCCCAATTGGATTGGTACTGGTTCATTAGAGCTGAGCGGATCAGAACGAATCTTTCCTTTGTCTTTTAACGTTGTGATAGCTATATTTGTAAGCAGTTGGAAGTGATGATTAATAGGCTAGTAAAAATAAAAATATAAGTCAAACAAATTGCAAAGGTGATGATATTTACAGGATAATATCAGACAAACATGTACAACAACTAGTCCAAAATCTAGAAAAATCTAGTTGGTGTAACAGTGATTAATTTGCATTAAACAAAATGGCTGCCAAAACAGGGGTTAACATTTCAAAATCGGTTAAATCGTGTTACAAAACATTCTATTGTGTTCCAATAGTCACAAAGAATCAGAAAAAGTATACTTTTACCCATCTCCGATGTATGGTTATTGAGTTATATCCAAAAACGTGAAAGGTCATATCAGGGGTCACGCAACAGGTCCTATGGGAGACACAAAATTCAACATTGCCCGATTTTCTTCAAAATGGTTTCAAAATGTTCCTTTCGCAAAAGTGTCTACATGAAGTAATAGTTTAAAGTTATTGAAACCAGTGGTTGCTATGGTATCAGGCAAAACAAAGTTTATATGTACCATTGTTACTTTATAATGGTATTGTTTCTCCACACTTTGATTACTGTGACACCGTTTGGGGTACGTGTAATGAGTCCGTTTATGATAAAGTACAAAAGCTACAAAACAGGGCTGCTAAAATTATTAACGGCATGTCAAGATATGATTCAAGCACTGAAGCCCGAAATGCACTAAATTGGTATACCCTGAAAGAAAGGAAGGAATTTCACATGTCAACTACTATGTACAAGGTGATGAAAAACCAGATGCCAAAATATCTCACAAACAAATTCACTTTAAAAACAAATAATTATAATCTACGCGGATATAAAAATCTTGAAATTCCAAAGCCAAGGACAGACTTCATGAAAAAATCGATTTCGTATTATGGTGCCAAGACATGGAACAAATTATCAAACTCATTAAAAGATGCGTGCAATCTCAATCATTTTAAGTGTAAATATGTCGATTTCAAAGATTGCAATACATGTTGACTGCATTTTATCCTTCATTTTACTGCCCAAAATATATATTGTATATAATGATTTTTTTTTTTATATTAGTTTGAATGTTGTTAATATATAATTAAATTCTTAACTTAAAGGTTGTATTTACATATTTTCTGTACATTCACGATTTCGTTTTAAATTTGTATATTGATTTTGTATTAATTCGGAACTGCAATATTACTTAATATTACAACTTCATTTGCCATTTTAATCATATTGTTTACAATTCTCTTTTATGATAGTGTATTGTGCATTGATTATTTTATTTGTGTGTTTTATTGTGTTTGAATATTTCTTATTTGTATTATATGTAAACGAATCAGAGGAAGAACAACATATTGTTGATTTGATTGTCGTTTTTAAATAAAGTTTGAATGAATGAATGAATTACATAGGAATCTATAACCCCAGGTTTACTTTGATCTGTAACCATATTAATAGTACATCTGAGCTATTGCTAATTACTACTTCATGTAGATAGCTTTGCAAGAGAAACAATTTGAGACCATTTAGAACGGCAAAATGGTTGCAAAATACATATATTTCGTACTGGACGTGAATGCAACCCCTTGGTCCTAAGATGTTTTTTTCATATTTCGGATCATATTCCTTAAATGAAATTTTGGTTTTCTGGTGCATGTATAAAGATTGTGAATCTGCAAGAAATTGATTTGCAGAATCACAATCTTTGCATGTATTTCACTTAGAAAGCAAAACAGATTGATGCATTTTCGAACACATATAGCAATAAACCTTTTATATATCGAGTATTTTATTAGTTATCTGCATACTTTACAAAAAGATACATTGATCGCCACATATAGCTCATAGAGCAGGCGGCAAAATCATAAACTAATTACATGCAAAAAGTGAGAATGAGTAAAAACACAGAAAAAAAAACCCACACTTTTGAGAAATACATACATACATACACTGGCATTTGTAAAGCGCCTTTTAACCAGAAGGATACAAAGCGCAGAGAAGAGAAAGAGAAGGAAAAAAGGACGGAAGAGGACACAACCAACTAATTGGGGAAAAGGTGACTTTTGATGGACTTCTTGAAGGTGACAACGGTAGTAGAGCCTCTGGCCGCAGCAGGGAGCTTATTCCAAAGGCGTGGCGCCGAGGTAGAAAAAGCCATGTCGCCAGTCAGAGTACGGGTCCTTGGAGAGCTCAGGCGGATGGATGTAGAGGACCGAAGGGAGTAACCAGACGGCTTGTGAATGTGAAGGAGGGATGAGATGTATTGCGGAGAGAGGCTATGGGTTGTATGCAATTATAACGATCATTTTTTTAAGCTCCAAGGGCGTTTTACTCATTGAAATAGCACCTTTCCTTTACATCGAAGATGCAAAAACGGAACAACGATTTTGATTGCAACACAAGAAGTTGATGAATTTCATTAAACCCGACAACTCATTTTGTGCATGATTCTACAAAAAGAAATAATTTCTTACACCAGGACGGAAACACGACAGTAGAGATTATGAACGCATCTGTGCATCACCTTTCAAATTGTCAGTTTTAATAGATAACATGCTCAACAAGTTGACAGTACAAATATCTAAAATAAACTTCAATCGATTAGAAATTTGTAAGATGGCATTTCGTTTTCTGCAATAGAAACATTTTTAATAAAATTGAAATAGATACCGTTTCAGAGTCATTCTTTTTGCAGCACGTAGCTTGCGGGATCATCACGATCCCTTCATTCAGCGTGAGTGTAAATCCCTCCTAGTCACATGACCACCCGTTAGGGCGGTCATGTGACAGCAGATCATCGTAGAAGGCCGGCAGTTCGTATCCTAACAGAAAATATTTACTGAGTCAATTGACTCGTTTTGCCTTATTTTACGTGAGTCATGTACAAATTGACTCAGTTATGACACTACGTGCATCATAATTGACTCACAGATACTCCGATAATGAGTCAAATATCAAGTGACTCAGTATGATGATACCATATTGACTCACTTGTTGGAGAATTGTGAGTCAATAGCGACTTTTGACTCAGTTACATAAATTACTGAGTCAAATACGAAATTTGAAAACGAGGCTGTGGTCGGCCATTTTCTTGAACATGCATGGTCGGTGACGAAAGCGTTTGTTGGTGGTTGATGACACAAAATTGTCATTTCTGTGAGTACTTCTTTGGCATTTAACACTGTCAGAAGTAATCAATGGTAATGTGGAACTTCTGGAGCTTACAGCAAGTATAAATTACTACATTAAGCAGTGATTTTAGTCCATTGTTGTTTTACTACAGTAAGCTTAGCCTAAGCTTAACCTCTGGAACTCGGAATTGACTCGGAATTAGGGTCTACTATATTGATGATGGGCAATATTGTGTCTACAGTCACCAACACCTTTCGGATATCATCCTCCATGCTTGTGCACAAAGAGGACGTCCTTCGAATAAGTCAATAATAAGTGAGTCAAATGCCCTCATTATCTTTAATCTGAGTCTTTTGACTCATTTTACACAAGCACGTGCGTCACTACAGAGACAAAACTGATGACTCATTAAGGTAACTTGATCGGAGTCATTTGACTCGTCACATCTGAGTCACATGACTCACTACAGTGACTCAGTTAGCACATAAAGTTCATCACTACAGAGACAAATAAAAGACTCACGTATCTGAGTCACCTGACTCAGTAAATATTTTGTGTGCTCCATCCCAACATTTTTAATGTTGTTTTTTCTTTCTGTTGATAAAAACTTTGCTCATTTCATATATTCTTATCCTTGAATTAATGAATTAGAATGAAGAAGTGAAAACTCCAGGAAATTTCTTTATGCCAGATCTTAATTCACAACCGCCTTGTGCTTGTTGTTATTATTCTAAGAACAAAATTGTCCATATCAGGACAACGCAATATGACTTATTCTAAAACAAAGAACTCTCTGTAGACCGTCAGGAATAAACGTGATTAATATTGCCTGAGGTATCTTTCTATAATGATACAAAATACATTACAGCCTGTATGATGTAAAGGCTATATTGAAGTACCTTTTATAACCAACGCACCTACCCGTTTCATTCACTGCAAGTATTTCTTCCAATATCTGATACCCTTATAGATCTTTTTTTCCATATTCACTATTTTGTATTTTCATGATCGGCAATACAAGCCCCCCCCCCCCTCTCCCAGCCAGTTGATCGCCATGCCAGAATAGATTTGTCGCCGAGTCGCAGCTATCTGTCCTCCAACTTAATTTGCATTGAATGCACACGCATCAATTTCAAGAAAACAATATTTAAAGTGCCGTTGTTTTCTGTAAATCAACAAAAATCAAATATTTCTAAAACGATTTTACGATGACTACTTATACATCAAAAATTACTGCGTGAAAGGGAAATTACACGCACCTGTCAAACTACATTAAAGTGATATATCACAAATTTGTTTTAAGTATAATTGCTTATACAAAAATACTCTGACACGATTAAAGGATTTATATTCCTATACCATTATACAAATGTGCCCAAATTGTTCGCTGTAGAAAAGAGCCATCACCAAATACCCTTAGGGAAGGAGGTGTAATGAGTGCTTTGTATAGTTGTCTAAGCGTACGTGCCGTGACATATGATAGCAAAAAGACAAACTAAAGCTACAGATGCCATTTGCTGCAGGTAATGGTTAATGCAATGCATTGGCGCTTAGCAATTTGCTCAGGGACTTGTTGAGTCAGGGTGACTTTTATATAATATAATACAATACAGGTTGCTTGCTTACACCATGACTTTTTATATGTCAAATATAATTGCGTGGAAAGGAAACGCATACGTATCTGTCTCTAAAAATAAATGAAAATAGTTTTATTCTTTATTATTATCTACGAATAACCTTAAGAGAGATGGGTGTAATGAGCGCTGTGTACACCGTAGTTGCCTTGACGTACGTGCCGTGACATCTTGCAAAAAGGCAAACTAACCTTAGTTTAACTAGCTAAACTAATAATACGATGACTTTCTATGTAAATCTAACATGTCTAAATATAATTATTATTTCACAAATCTCTCAAATGTAATTTGAAGTGCTTTTGTTTTCTCTAAAACAAAAATAAACCAACAATACTATAAGAATATAATTGTACTTTTGAACGATGTGACCTATTATTTAGTATTACAAATATTTGCTGAAAGTAATCCGTATACAAAATCACCCTGCCACATGCAAAATGTGTGTATTCCTGTACAATATGCTTCTTAATTGCTCGCTATTAAAAAGTGTTATCTACGAATAACCTTAAGGGAGGTGGGTGTAATGAGCGCTGTGTATAGTTGCCTTGACATCTGATAGCAAAAAGGCAAACTAAAACCATAGATCTTAAGCTACAGATGCCATTTGCTCCAGGAATCGGTTAATGTAATGGATGGGCGCTTGAAATTTACATTGCGAGTTGTTGAGTCAGTTTTACCTCTCCAATCATAGATTTCATTTTTTGCATCGAGTTGGAAATAATAATATGTACGATGACTTCTTATGCATCAAACATTGCTGCGTGGGAGGGATTATACACACGCATCTGTCAATCGTAATGAATATTATTTCATGAAAGTAATTCAAAATGACGTTGTTTTCTCTAGTATCAAAAAAAATCTGCGCTTATAAAAATGACTCAAAATTGAAAATAAATGTACTTTTGGACGATCATGACGATGTGACTTATCAAACAAACTAGCTTTAAGTATTACTTACAAAAGACACCCTGTCACAAGTAAAAGATTTGTATTCCCGTACAATATCATGATGTGACGAAATTGGTAGTAATAATAATTGCTGATAGGATATATAATATTAAACGTAAGGAAAAAGGCTGTAATGAGTGCTGTATTTGCTTAAGCGTACGTGCCGTGACATCTGATAACAAAAAGAGAGTCGTGAAACCTAAGCTACAGATGCCATTCGCTCCAGGAAATGGTTAATGCAATGCATCGGCGCTTAGCAATTTACTCAGGGACTTGTTGAGTCAGGGTGACTTCTATATCATAATACAGATTGCATCGAGTTGGAAATAGTATACGGTGACTTCGTTTGCATCAAATATTGCTGTGTGTGAGGGAAATGCACACTGATCTACACTCTTATTGTGAAAGAGTGAAAAACCACTCTAAAAGAGTGAAATTTCACTCTTAGAAAGAGCCATATGAGTGACCAATCTTTTAGAGTGAAGTTCACTCTCAAGAAAGAGTGATAACAATTCACTCTAGGAAAGAGTGAACCGTTTATTATTATGAATAGTTCACTCTAAATGATCTGGGAGGGATAAGAATAAATCTTCAAAAGAATGAAAGTTCACTCAATGATCTAGTCGTTTTATTGTGCAAATATTTATCGGTGAGTAGATGCTAGACAATAAACTTGTCGGTGTAAGCTTACTTAATACATTTGCCAATGTATTAAATAAGCTTACACAAGTTCCATCGATCCAGTTGTTGCATGATTAGCGTCACTGTTGGGTATTTATTTCAGAGGTTGCGTTGTAAATCCGCGATCGCTATTTTCGACGCTAACCTTATTTCTATTCAAATGCAAATGAGCAGCTGTGAAAATAGCGTCAGCGGAACCCTTATTGAACTACATTTCAATTAGATCTGTACGTAAAAATCAACTCATATTTTCACTTCGTGTATTGTTATACAATCAAAGTGTGTCACCTTGACTTACACACATGGTCTAACATAGTCCAGACATTAACTTATGCTAATTAAAACAACAGTTTCCCAATCAACATCCAGAAATTAAGAGCTTTAGTTTGCTATTGTTCAAGCCAATTTCGCCTTCTGACTGCTTTTCTCATTGAATTGTAAGGTACACAATTTAACATGCAAGTACCTGTTGCGATTTCTCACATAGAGAACGCAAACGTTAAATGTAGCGGTTGATATTACTGCTTGACTTGGAAATAGCGTAAAACAGCCCGATTTTCACGCTAAATTAACGGGGATATACGTTTAACTGTGTTCTTATTTCTGGCAAAACTAATCGCCAATGATAATGATCAGAACAAAAGGACTACAGTTATTCACGCTCAGTGATCACAACGGGGTACAAATTAATGTCAAGGCTTTATGATTTCATGGCCATATGCGTGCGCAGCACTAGGGACTAGAAATTATAAACTTCCACACACAATTGATTAAGTGGGTGTTATCCCATTATAAAGTATAGGGATATAGAGATAGCTCATGCATATCTATAAATCAGTCCCTTACGCTAGTTTCCTAAATAGCGTCAGCGAATACCGTAGCGATAACCGTCCGTTATGCATTTTACAGTTGGGTTATCGCACACGGTTACCTAACCTTATTTTCGCAACCTTTCTATTGTCTGGCATCTACTCACCGATAAATAGTTGCACAATTTCCTGTTTCACTCTTTCGCATTTAGAGTGTAGCTATCTCAATTTAGTTGTTATTTTACAAATATTACGAAAGTAATTTAAAGTGCCGTTATATTCTCTAATATCAAAACTAAACATTCGTGTAAAATGACTAAAAATCCATTTTAATAATTAAAACACATTGTACTTTTGGACAATGTTACCTGTTAAAAAAGTATTCCTGACGAAAAATCGCCCTGCCACAAGTAAGAGGTGGTTTGAATCCCTGTATTATAAACTTACGCGCTCTAATTGCTTGCTGGTAAAAGTATACTCACCAATACCCTTAGGGTTATAGGAGTGTAATGAGCGCCGTGTATAGTTGCCTATATAGCATTGTGTGCGTGACATCTGATAGCAAAAAGGTAAACTAAATCTGTAGATCTTGAAACTCAAGCTACAGATCCATTTGCTCCAGGAAACGGCTAATGTAATGCACTAGCGCTTAGTAATTTATTCACGGACTTGTTGAATCAGAGTGACTTCTATACAGCAGGTTGCATTGAAATGGAAATATTACTCGATGTAATGACGTCGTCAGCCATGGAGCTCAAGTTAGGGGTATAATTATTTCCCTCTTCAATTACTTCAATTTTTCAATAAAATTAGGTCTGCCATTTATTTCTCATCCTCAATCTACATAATGATACAAAAAATAATATAGTCTGTATGATGTAAAGGCTATATTGAAGTACATTTTATAACCAACGAACTTATCCGTTTTATTCACTGCACGTATTTCTTCCAATATCTGATACCCTTATATAGATCTTTTTTCCATATTCACTATTTTGTATTTTCAAGATCGGCAATACAAGCCCCCTCCCCCTCTCCCCCAGCCAGTTGATCCTCATGTCAGAATAAAAATGTCGCCGAGTCGCTGGTATCTATCCTCCAACTCAATCTGCGTTGAATGCGCACGCATCTGCCCATCTAATTGAAAGTGGGAAAAAAAGCAATATTTTAAGTGCCGTTGTTTTCTGTAAATCAACAAAAATCGAATATTTCTAGAACGAATTTACGATGACTACTTATGTATAAAAAAATTACTGCGTGAAAGGGGAAATTACACGCATCTGTCAAACTTCATTACAGTGTTATATCACAAATTGTTTTTAAGTATAATTGCTTTCACAAAAATACTCTGCCACGATTAAAAGACAAGTATTCCTATATTATACAGATGTGCCCGAATTGCTCGCTGTAGAAAAGAACCATTGCCAAATACCATTAGGGAAAGAGGTGTAATGAATGCTTCGTATTATAGTTGTCTAAGCGTGCGTGCCGTGACATACGATATCAAAAAGGCAAACTAAAGCTACAGATGTCATTTGCCCCAGGAAATGGTTAATGCGATGCATTGGCGCTTAGCAATTTATCAGGGACTTGTTGAGTCAGGGTGACTTCTATATCATAATACAGATTGCATCGAGTTAGAAATAGTATACGGTGATTTCGTTTGCATCAAATATTGATGTGTGAGAGGAAAATGCACACTCATCTAGCTATCAAAATATACTAGTAGTTGTTATTTCACAAATTTTATGAAAATTATTTAAAGTACCGTTGTTTTCTCTAATATCAAAACTAAACATTCTTGCAAAATAAATAAAAAGCCATTTTAAAAATTGAAGCAGAGTTATGCTTAAGACAATGTAACATGTTAAAAATAAAAAAAGTTTTAAGTATTGCTGACGCAAAATCACCCTGCCACAAGTAAAAGATTTTAATTTCTGTATCGTGAACAAATGCGTCCTATTGCTCGCTAGTAATAGCATACCGTATTCAAGCCTTGCGTGCCGTGACATCTGATAGCAAAAAGGCAAACTAAATCTTTAGATCTTGAAACTCAAGCTACATATCCATTTGCTCCAGGAAATGGCTGATGCAATGTACTAACGCTGGGTAATTTACTCAGGGACTTGTTGAATCAGGGCGACTTCAATAAGACAGGTTGCATTGAGAAATGTACATCAATATTAACATTATGATTTTCCTTGACTATGCATCAAACCAAGGCAATGATTCGCTATAACGCTACACTGTATGCAAAGTGTGTGCGTATGCGTTTTTGCAGTATTTGTGCTTTAGAACAAGATGCGATTCATCATCGGAAAAACAACCCTCCCCCCGGCCAGTTGATACCCATGCCAGGATAAAAATATCGCACTCGCCGAGGCTGGTATCTGCCTTCCAACTCAATTTGCGTCAAATGCCCACGCATCTGTCAATCTAAAATGTACGTGTTATTATACTAATTTCACGAAAGCAATTTGAAGTGCGTTTGTTATCTCTGATTTCAAAAACTTAATATTCTAGAATGATTTAACGATTACTTTTCATATATCAAAAATTCCTACGTGAAAGGGAAATCACACGCATCGCCCTATCAAGCAAATTGGTTTTAAGTATAACTGCTCACACAAAACTGCCGCGATTAAAAGACATGTATTCCTATACCATATACAAATGTGCCCAAATTGCTCGCTGTAGAAAAGAACCATCACCAAATACCCTAAGGGAAGGAGGTGTAATGAGTGCTTTGTATAGTTGTCTAAGCGTACGTGCCGTGACATACGATAGCAAAAAGGCAAACTAAAGCTACAGATGCCATTTGCCCCAGGAAATGGTTAATGCAATGCATTGTCGCTTAGCAATTTATTCAGGGACTTGTTGAGTCGGGGTGACTTCTTAATCATAATACAGGTTGATTGCATACACCATGACTTTTATGCGTCAAATATAATTGCGTGGAAAGGAAGAGCTATAAAAGGAAACGCATACGCATCTGTATATCTAAAAATAAATGAAAATACCGTAGTTTTACTCTTTGTTATTTCTCAATATTTATGTAAAAGCACCAACCATAACAACTTACAAAACCTTTATCAATTATTATTGTGAACATAGCCAAATTCATTAAAAATTAAACAAAAAATTATAAAAAAACATTCAGTATTTATAATGCTAAAAATGTTTCCTGACAGATGAGTAAAACTTACTGGACCTGTTTTATGAAATTGCCAAAATATGAGTCATGTCAAACATTACATATCGGTTTATTGATCACTGATAAAAGTACCATTCTTGAATTTCCTAAGGGAGTAGGGTGTAATGGGCGCTGTGTGTTGGTTTTCCAAGTCGTGCGTGCCGAGACATTTGATAGCAACAAGACAAACTAAAGCTTTAGTTCTTGAAACCTAAGCTGCATGTGACATTTACTTCGGGAAGTGGAAACTGCAATGAATTGGCGCTTATCAGTTTACTCATGGATTATAGCAGGGACTTGTTGAAGCAGGTGACTCTTCTGTATAATAATACAGATTGCATCGAATTAGAAATTATTTACTATGACTTCTTACGCATAAAATATTACAGCATGGTTGGGAAATGCACACGCACTTGTAAATATGCATTATGCAAGCGCTTTTTAACTAATTTCAAGAAAGTAATTTGAAGTGCTGATGTTTTCTCGAGTATTTTTAAATATGCATTTTAAGTCATTTCATTTTGTCACCGAACATCACTTTAAAATGTCACTTCAAGTTTAGTAAGTTATAGAAATTAGCTTAAAATTTCATAATAGTTCACCTTTAAATATCCATGGGGCTATACATGCATAAATTGTATGCTATATAAACTGTTGATTGCTAACACATCTATCAGTTTATAACCGTATCTAGAAACATTTACTATCACATTATATCACTAATCCCGTAACATATCTATTATTCATTCCGTGTCTCATCTAACCCAGACATTGCCAGATGGTACAATCATTATCTTCATAACTTACCAAGTTCACTGTCCCCATTGACTGTTCCATATGAAGAGAACGCCGACTTTGGCGTCGATACTGTTTGACTAGAGATGTCCGTAGGTAGGCTTCAGGGATGGAATGTCTTCTTCATTAACATTGATCTCGGCATTTTGCACTAGACAGTTCATGTTACTTTGTATCAAAATAAAACAAATTTGTAATGTTTTGTTTCAAATGCACTTTTATTATTTCAGATTGTTCTCTTCCTGCTACAATGTTTTTAGTTTTGATTTAAATTTTGTTTCTTTGGGCAGACTATTCTCTGAATGTTTTATTTTAGCATAAATTAAAACCACGAAATTGGCAAGTTACGGTATAAAAGTATTAAAGGTAGGCGCAAGTGGTTACGTATATAATAGAAAATCTTCATTTCATGTCTTATAACAATTTCTTATGGCGATGCAGAGAGCGGGAAAATAACATTATATGCATGACCCTCACGTGGTCCGCTAATATGTACTTGAATAGGCAACAGTAGTGTCTATAAACATGAAATTTGTACGCTACATGGTGCAGTCGTGCTTATACAGGGTCTCTCAATAAGACACGACGAACTTTGACATTTTGTCTGAGGAAGCAGGATACAATTTAATAGTAACAGATTAAACTATTGGTTTTTATAAGACTTCTGTTGGTGTTAGCTGGATCTGTGATACAGCATTTTGTAAATACCCTCAAAATCTGTATGGTCTGATTTGTTTATCTCAGTTAAAGATTTAACTCGGTGATGTAACACAGAAAACGTTGAATCAATCAATCAATTATCAATCAATTAATGATACAAGTACTTGCATGATAACATGCATACCCCATGAAGGAGTCTATTCGTACAGGGGACCCACGGCTTTACGTGACTGTCCGACCACGGAGCAAGCAGAGTAAAGTTTCTTGCTCAAGGAAACAAGGAGACGAAAACCGCCCGGCCCGGGGCTCGAACCCGCAATCTCTGCATTACGAGACCCGTGCTCTAACCGCTCGGAATGAACCAAAACAGTTTGAAGTGTCGTTGAACATTGTCTCTGGTATCAAAAAACTAAATATTTCTAGAATGATTTTGACGATGACTCCCTATGCGTCAAACATTACTATGTGAAAGGGACGTCACACGCATCTGTCAAACTATATTAGAGTGTTACTTCATATAATAATTGCTTAAAGGCTCTGTCAGACATCACCGTATAGAGCAAAACGTACGAATAACGTACACAAGTTTCACATATTGAACGTGTGCTAAACGGACCACCACCGTATGAATAACGAATTAAACGTATACATAACGGACAGACCGTATGGATAACGTATTGAACGTACTTGCAACGGACACATGACGAACAACAATGCATAAAACAGAACAATAGTGGGATAAAGTACGTTAGACGTACGTTTTGCTTTATACGGGTATGTGTGACAGAGCCTTCACACAAAAATACTCTGCCACGATTAAAAGATTTGTATTCCTATACCATATACAGATGTGCCCAAATTGCTCGCTGTAGAAAAGAGCCATAACCAAATACCCATAGGGAAGGAGGTGTAATGAGTGCTTTGTATAGTTGTCTAAGCGTACGTGCCGTGACATATGATAGCATCAAGGCAAACTAAAGCTACAGATGCCATTTGCTCCAGGAAATGGTTAATGCAATGCATTGGCGCTTAGCAATTTACTCAGGGACTTCTTGAGTCAAGGTGACTTCTATATCATAATACAGGCTTATTGCATACACCATGACTTTTTATGTATACACTCTTAAAATTATTTTATTCTTTGTATGCGTCAAATATAATTGCGTGGAAAGGTATTATTTCTCAATCTTCATGTAGAAGCACCAACAAAATAACTTGCAAAACCTTTGTCATTCATTTTTGTGATAGCCAAATTCATGGACTCACAAGGTATACACTGTATGCAGCGCCCCAAGAAGAAGCATTCGCACAGGGGACCAACGGCTTAACGTGACTTCCGAATCACGGAGCAATTAGAGTAAAGTTTCTTGCCCAAGGAAACAAGGAGTAGCCATATATGATGAATGCATCGTCAAAAGCTTGCATAATTGCATTATCAAATTTAGCTGATGATTGTTTGAAAATATCTGATAAACCACCGAGCCCGGGGCTCGAACCCACAACCTCTGCACTATACGAGACCCTTGCTCTAACTGCTCGGCCACGATCCCCTCTTACAAACCATCAAACAAGAAATTAGAAAAAAAACCTCTTACTGGTCCTGTTTTATGGAATTCCCTAAATATGAAAGAGTCCAAAACTGTCAAATATTACATATCGGTTTATTGCTCACCGATAAAAGTACCACTCTCGAAAACCCTAAGGGAGTAGGTGTAATGGGCGATGTGTGTTGGTTTTCCAAGTCGTGCGTGCCGAGACATTTGATAGCAACAAGACAAACTAAAGCTTTAGTTCTTGAAACCAAAGCTACAGATGACATTTGCTTCAGGAAGTGGAAACTGTAATGCATTGGCGCTTATCAGTTTACTCAGAGAGATTTTAGCAGGGACTTGTTGAAGCAGGTGACTTTTCTGTATGATAATACAGATTGCATTAGAAATTATTTACTATGACTTTTTACGCCTCAAATATTACAGCATGGTTGGGAAATGCACATGCACTTGTAAATCTAAATGCAAGCGGATTTTTACAAATTTCAAGAAAGTAATTTGAAGTGCTGATGTTTTCTCGAGTATTTTTAAATATGCATTTTAGGCCTAAGTCATTTCATTTTGTCACCGAAAATCACTATAGAATGTCATTTCCAGTTTAGTTAGTTATAGAAATCAGCTGAAAATTACATAATAATTCAGTTTTAAATTGTATGCTATATAAACTGTTGATTGCTAACACATCCATCATGTTTATAACCGTATCTAGAAACATTTACTCTCACATTATATCACTAATCCCGTAACATATCTATTATTCATTCCGTGTCTCATCTAACCCAGACATTGCCAGATGGTACAATCATTATCTTCATACGGTAACTTACCAAGTTCACTGTCCCCATTGACTGTTGCATATGAAGAGAACGCTGACTTTGGCGTCGATACTGTTTGACTAGACATGTCCGTAGGTAGGCTTTTAGGGATGGAATGTCTTCTTCATTATTGATCTCGGCATTTTGCATTAGACAGTTCATGTTACTTTGTATAAAATAAAACAAATTTGTAATGTTTTGTTTCAAATGTATTTTTCCTATTTCAGATTATTCTCTTCCTGTTACAATGTTTTTAGTTTTGATTTAAATGTTGTCCCCTAGGGCAGACTATTCTCTGAATGTTTTATCGTAGCATAAATTGAGACCACAAAATTAACCAGTTAATGTATAAAAGTATTTAAAGAAGGCAGGTGGTTACGTATTTAAATTAAAAAAAATCTTCAGTTTCTTGTTTCATAAAACTTTCTTATGGTGATGCAGAGAGCGGGAAAATAACATTAGATGCATAACCCTAACAGGTACTTGCATAGGCAACTATCAATATCATATAATAAACATGGAATTGGTACATTACGTGGTGCAGCCGTGCTTATAAGGATCATTAATGTTGGCAGCATACTGTTCCTTGCATTACAAAAATATTACACAGTACAATTGGAGAAAGAACCTCTTCCATTGCATAAGATGGTCCAAGAGGCTATCTAAAATGCTTAATCTAAATTACTGATTTTGCATACCTTTGTATCTAAAAATATTCACACATAAGACACAATTCTTCAATGTTTCATTTCTTTTATTTCAAAAACAAGAGGTGAAATATATATCATTCTATCAATATTGACTACAAACAGTTGAATTTATTACGGTTGTTCTTGACCGCTAAGGATCTTGATTTGCATAGGGTTAATTTGATACATATTGTAATGGTGAGGAACTAAAATGTTTGAAAAAGTCTTAGAATTGACATTAATTAAATATTTAACAATTGTGGAAAAATGTTATGAGAAAATATTATTATATGACAAAACAATTGAGAAAAGCTCTCTACAAAAGTAGTATTGAATTCTCCCTCAATTTAAGTATTTGTTAACAAACTAATTTGGAATGTCCCATAATGCGTCTTGAAAGTATCGTAAATCCGGGAGTTTCTGCCCGTTTGAAGGTATTACTAAGTTGTGCACAGACGACGTCATGTGCACATCTTAGCGTGCACGACTAAAGATGCATTATGGGACAAACGAAAGAAGTCTATCTTACACCAATTTATTATCGGGAAGAAAAAATAATTATAGCTATGACATAAATTATGTCATAGCTATAATTATTTTTATTATAGGACAGGCGATTATCTCAATGATATGGATTGTTTCTTTATAAGATATGCCCTTTGACCTTTTCGCCTTTGACATAGCACGTGTCATTATCGTCTGTAAATAAGTGAAGTTTATCACTTACAGAGCGATTAAATGATGTTCTCTTAATAATAAGCACCCTCAATAGCTCTCAATTAAAGCTTGTATATGCAAACCAGGATTTTATAACAAACCTCATATTGGCAAGAAAAAATAAAAACTAATTTTTCGTGATCTCTTTAGACCCGTATAGTATTGGTATTTTCCCCCTTCCAACAAATTAACATAGGCTGACATTGTCAGTCTGAAATATTGATAAATATTGTTATGATGATATTAGAATAACATTAACAAAGGGAAATATAACAGAGGTAAATTTTCATAAATATATTAAATTATATCAAGATATAATTTATTTGGCAAAAACACTTTGGCAAGAGCAGAATGAAGCTTTTAGTGGTGTGAAGGAAATTTAGTCCATGTTTTGATATCAAGTAAGGTTCCATGCTTGATCAACTATAATAAAACTATTTAATTTTGGGTTATTTCTTCTTTGTATTAAAGGAGCATTGGACAAGTTCAGCATCATCCCCAAATTTTTCCCCAAACATTTTGAGATGATTTTGGGTTATTTCATCTTTGTATTAAAGGAGCATTGGACAAGTTCAGCATCATCCCCAAATTTTCCCCCAAACATTTTGAGATTTTTGCATCATTTGAAGTATTAGCGGCAATAATGACAGCATGTAAAGATTCAATGTCAAATTCAAACGCTATATATCAAAATATTTAGATATTCTGTTATTTGTAATTATCGTTGTCGACAACGATAAATACTGCCCTCTATAGTTGAATTTCTAGAATTGGCCTTTTCAGACTGAAGATTTAATGAAAATTCAAAATTTCTTATGATTTTCTGCAATCTATGATGTGAAAGGAATATTTTTCAAATAAATATTTGGCTCTTTTCATTGTATAGCATCAATTAATACGTTTAGAGAATAACCTCATACCCAAAATCAACAAATGAAATAAAATGAAATTTTCGACTTTTTGGAAGGTTTGATCAAAATTTTCCCGATATCTGGTAATTGGCTGTTATTTTCTAACATAGGAAGTGTAAATCATCCACAACCAAAATTTCGTCCAATCCCCCTTTAAAGATGGTTTCAGAATGTCTGGTCTGGTAGTCGCGCAACTGGGAAATTTTGATCAAGCACGATATCTCGATTGATTTGTCGTTTTGTCAAAGATATGTCGTATTTTGTGCTTGCCGCCACATTTTCCAAGTACGACAAACTCGAGATTGTGCAGATGAATTTCATGACATTTCCTGTCGTACGACATAAAAAAATACAATGTTATTGCCCATTCCAATTTGCATTGAATTGGTCTCCGAAGGCATGGATTAAATTTCCTGAACACGATAGGCCTAGGTCGAATTCAAAAAAGTAGCAATTTCTAACCAGCAAAATATATTAGCAAAAGTAATAGCAAGGCAAGGAAAAAATATAATTTTAGCATTAACAGCTGAAAAAATATTCAAAACATCTTGCCTGACTAACACTTTCTAGAATAACTGTTTTTAAGTAATTACGTTCTAAGATAAGCACATGTTATCAACAATTTCAATGTCAAACTGTCACATTTTTTTGCTAAGTAGTGCCGTAAAAATCCGGCTCTTATACCCTTAGTATCTCCTACACAACCGACATAACAAATGAACTGATTATAAGGCTAGTGTCTAGCAGTGGTAAATTCCTCATATTGTGTTTTGCTTATAAGTTAGTAATTATTGTTACACATCATAAGCATAGGGCCACTTTAGTTAATATAATTATTTGTAGTAAGTAATTGCTTGAAATTTGCTATTGCTATTTTTAATGAATTCGGCCTTTTATGTGGGCAAACAGCGATAATGATTAACTTAGGGAATACACTAAATGTGTATTTAGATAGGAAAGGAAATTTTTATAGTTCTATTAAATTACATAATGTGTTATCAACGTATTGTACAATGAAAAGGAATGTATTGCATCGAAAAATGGAAAATATACATACATAGAGAGAAAGATTATATAATTGATGCATAAATTAATAAAATAACATATGTTAAAACATTTATAAATACAAACTAAAACCTACTATTTAAATTGTATGGCAATAACTGATATCTCATTGTAATAGCACACAAAGTAATTATTGCACATAACCGTTGCTTACTGTTAAAAAGCCAACCCATATAATACATAGGACCTTAATCATAATAAAATCCATTGTATTCACAAACTGCCTCCTCTTCAACTATCAACCCATATAATACATAGGACCTTAATTATTGTAAAATCCATTGTATTAACTGAACTTAGTTGTTGCTTACTGTTAAATCGTCAACCCATATAATACATAGGACCTTAATCATAGTAAAATCCATGGTATTAACTGAACTTAGTAGTTGCTTACTGTTAAACCGTCAACCCATATAATACATAGGATCTTAATATTGTAAAATCCATTGTATTAACTGAACTTAGTAGTTGCTTACTGTTAAACAGTCAACCCATATAATACATAGGACCTTTATCATATATAAAATCCATTGTATTAACTGAACTTGATAGTTGCTTACTGTTTAATTGTCAACCCACGTAATACACGAGACCTTAATCATAGTAAAATCAATTGTATTAACTGAACTTAGTGGTTGCTTACTGTTAAACCGTCAACCCATATAATACATAGGACCTTAATATTGTAAACTCCATTGTATTAACTGAACTTAGTAGTTGCTTACTGTTAAACTGTCAACCCATATAATACATAGGACCTTAATATTGTAAAATCCATTGTATTAACTGAACTT
>JXSR01S006202.1:54589-65093 GCA_000969725.1 Ophiothrix spiculata
GTTTTTGCTTTAATTTGTATTTAATATAGAACGCACCGTCAGTAAAGACGTGTGCCGCTGTTGTAAAAGCGTATGTTCTAATAAATCATATCATATCATATCATACTATGTCGCTATCTCTTATACTCATTGGTACCACAGATTATGACGTCAGAATGAGATTGGTCAAGAATAAATCAGATTCCTGTCTACTAATGTGTTTTCTGCACAATTTATATTTTTTACCAGAAATGATGAACAGTGACGACACCAGAGAAATTTTATAAACATACGTAGATCTGTTAACTTTAAAGGTGTATAGAGCCCTCGTTTGGCTGCTATGTGTAAAGATGTGTGAGGTTTTTTTTTTTAATTAACAGTGGCGTTGTAATGAAATTTTACATGGTAAAAAATGTTGCTAATGTCAAACCTTACTGCTAAATTTTGTTAAATTCTGACACCAAAAACGCCAGCTGCAATAGAATTTTGAAAATAACATCCTGGTTTTTTATAACGCGTTTTACTCGGAAGTTTTCGAGTGATTGCTACAGTCTTAAATTTGGTTGTTGTGTTTTAAGCTCTACGTTATCCCAACCTTTGGGTTACCACAAATTCCGTACCATATTAAAAAGTAACAAACAAGCTGTCCATGGATACCAATAACTCAATTTAAACATTTTAATAATTCTTTTGAAAAGGCGTTTTTCAAGGGTTTAGAATCAACCAGTGACAAAATACCTTTGTCAATCAAGGAATAAAAAGCTAATGACATTGTTACTAATATGCCGCTATCTTTTATACACACTAGTTCCACAGAGTACGACGTCAGAATGACATTGATCAAGAGAAAGTCATATTCCGGTCTACAAAAGTGCCTTCTGCACAAACAAATTATATATATAATTTTACCGAATATGATGAATAGTGGCAGCAACCAAGTAATCAATCTGATGAATATACGTAGATCTGTTCACTTAAAGAGAAAAAGGCGAAGAGCCCTCGTTTGGTTCATATGTATAAGATTTTCAAAAATAAACCGTGGCGTTGTAGCGAAATTTTACATGGTCCTAAGGTGGAAAATGTCAAACCTGTAATAAAAAAAAAATAAATTTTATTTTTTATTTTGTTACACCACAAGAACATAATTTTTGGAATACTGATATACTCATACAGGTTGATAAACTTTGAATGACCTGTTTTCCATTTTTTATAAATCTTTGAGATATGATTTTCAAATAGGCACAAGTTGGAATTAAAACACTTTCAATTGCCTGATTGAAAGGACACGGTCCTTTTGAGCAAAAATTGGCCTGAAATTGATGGCATCTGCAATTTTTACACACCGTTTTTGTCTCCAAATCCTTTATAGATCATCACAATTTTTTATGTGTTTGATAGAGTGAAGTTCCAAATTTAATAATTCAGACATAACCTTTGACCTTTTGCACAGAAAAGGGTCCAAAATGTTTGCTACTCTCAACGGACACTCTTTGTCAATGCCCTTATCACATAAATGTCAACATTTCAATCAGTTTGGATAATCTGATTTCTTGCAAATTTTGGCAGGGTGAATTACAAACATTGATAATGGAATAATGTATGTTGTTTTAAATTTATATTGCCAAAACACACTCGTGACCACAACGTCAACCCAAGCTATACCTTGTTTTTATACACTTGTATTTTCTGTCGTTAAAATCACTCCAAATGAGGGCTAAATGTTTTATTAAAATCATTTTTTTCTGCGAAAAACAGTACCTACCTTATTCTGCTAACTACATAATATACTTTATATTGAATTGCAAAAAGCAGAACGTGATAAACCAAAGAATTAAAGCATTTTGCCATACGAAATTTCATTTTGGAAGGGTAAATTTCAAAATAGCGTTAGAAAATATTTTTCTCAATCATGAACAAGTTTAGGGTGTTGCTCACGACCTGAAGTCGTAACAACTGCCTCTTTACAAGTGTAACAGACATACATACATTTCGCTGCATGTTTTATTTACATCTGCAGCCCTCAAAGATGAGATTTGCTGACATTTCTTTGAAAGTACTAGCATTTCCATGTTGTATTTCATTCAAGTTGTTGACGTCAGTGTTGCCAGTCAATTTAGTGGCCCAATATTTAGGTTCAAATTTCTAGAACAACGCCCATATAAATATTGTGTTCACATCTACGTCTAAAAATGGTTTCATAAATTCGACCAAATTTGCTTGATGACAGCTATAGCGATACACAATAATTACCTAACACCCCCTTTAGGAAACAAAGTTAGTTGACAATTATTGACCTTGTACTAACTATATATAACCACAGGACGCACCCGTTTATAATTATCAGGGGCTATTGTCAATGACCTTATGAGTGAACTGGGTCATACGCCGGGGAAGTAGTGACGTCACATTATAAATAATAAGCCCAACACGTCCGATCTGGTTTACGTACGCCTATTATGTTTATACGTATGATTATGTCAACTGATCATACGTATAAACATAATAGGCGTACGTAAACATACAAATCAGACTGATTTTTCTCGGTTGGAAAACAAAAATAACGGCAGGGGTCCCGTCCTGGCTTGTGATCACAACCTTCAACAGGTCTGCATGTTTTCCCTTTTTTTTTTGTTTTAGACGAAAGTTATGGTATCAAATAGGAGTCTGACCTTTTTCCCCATATACTTAACTTAGGGCAAAACTGCCCAAACCCGTTTGTTTGGGTCCAAATCGCACGTGTTGGGTGATTCACATAAATTATGACGTCACTACTTCCCCGGCGTATAGCGACAAAAGCGGATCTTGCTCGCTCCAAGGCGCTTTAACTGAATTGAATATAAAGTGGTTTATGATCAATAACTGCCCATGCTCATAGTGCATAGTACAGACGACCCGATAAAAGAAATATCAAGGAAATTATGCAATAATGTTATTAAGGTGTTATGGAAGGGAATCATGTTGTTTTTCTGGTAGGCCTAATCAGCAGTAAATCCTTATTTGGTATAAAGGCCTAGTATTGTCTTGAAATGTAAAGAAAAAAGAAATTACGCATAAAGCTAATTTCATATTTAATTAACGGCAAAGTTCAGTTAAATTTGAAAAAAATGTAGCTGGACAATTAAATATTGTATGAAGTTGGTTGAGATGTCATATTTAAAGGGGGCTAGGACAAGACAAAAAATGATGTTGAACCACTCGGATCTTTTCTTTTCTAACCTGCTGAAAAAAGCAAAAGACTTTGTGAATTTAAAACCAACACCAAGCACTGGCTTATGGTGTAAAGAGTATTTCTGGCCATGTTGAGTTCTGTAGGGGTATACTTTTGGCTCTACATATTTTGAATGACGGAATTTAGCAATAGCAGAAAAATAAATACTAATTGATTTTAACGTTATTAACAATAATTTTGCCATATACTTTGAACAAAATTACAATATCTGTTATTATATCATGATTACAATGATTTGAGCCATGCAATAGTTTGTACTATTGCACGGCATGAAACAAACCTGCGTGATATCATGATATAAAACAAATATTGAATGCCTATGCAAGTTCAATAGTACAAAATATATAATTCGGACACATTTCGACTGATCCATTTTTTACTAAATTTGACCTTGTGATATACTTTTTACTATTGCACTCTCAGGCATTCAATATTGTATATTATATCATGATTACAGTGATTTGAGCCGTACAATAGTTTGTTCTATTGCACGGCATGAAACAAACCTGTGGGATATCATGATATAAAACAAATATTGAATGCCTATGCAAGTGCAATAGTACAAAATATATCATTCGGTCAAATTTGGACTGATCCATTTCACTCGGCTTCGCCTCGTGAAATAGAAAAGTCAAAATTTGACCTCATGATATATTTTGTACTATTGCACTCTCAGGCATTAAATATTTGTATAATATGACATTAGTAGGCCTGTAGACTCTATGGCAAATTCCGTTGCTCTAGTGGCAAAATAGGGGACAGCAAAGAGCTCAAAGGCATCATCCTTGTTACAAATCAGAAAATTTGATTTACTTGCTCATTTTTTGTTTTAAATAATTATGTCGTGATTAGATATCTGTGTTATCAAAAAGATTTATTTGCAGGCCTCAAACAGGGCAAACTGGCAGCACTGTGGATTTTGGGACGGGGTTAGACTCCAATTCAACGAGTAGGTTCATATATAGTAAAACAATAGAAAAAAAATTGCTTAACATTAACTAACGAAAGCGATTGACAGGCGAGAAATATCAAAGTGACAGAATATATTAAGGTGTTACGGGAGGGTTTTAAAATCAGTTTTTTGCATTTTTGTACAGGTTGGACAATCATGTATCATTAATGTATTAATATCCTACAAATTATGAAATTTTGAATTCAACAAATGCGTAGAGTAAACAAGCGCATCACCTCACGCAGTACGAAAGACTTTTCTTTTCACGCGACCGCCGCGTCAGACAAACAAATTAAGATACGTGCTGCATTTTCATTATCGATGCGTAGTCGCACACGCTCTGCAACCCTGGATATTTGATTTGTAGGAAATTTAATGATTCCAATAATAATTTAAATTAGACATTTCACAAATATGAAAACGTTTTTATAAAAAAGAAATTGTATTTTTGACCTACACTACCTGTCAAATATCAAACGGGTGCTGCTGTTCACCCTGGTGATCTTCACTTCCGTAATTACCAACTTGAAGTTGCTAATGAAATTAATTTGTCAACCCAGGGTAATCATAGTCAGTTGATATATTTTAAGCCTAGGCATGTTTAATAGTGTAGTATAATGTAGTATGTTCTACGTATAGGACCTTAGTGAAAGACAGCCCACGGTTGTGCAACCCGGTGTAATGAGACTGAGTGTCCTCCATAACCAGGAGTCCGGGTCTAATTGAACTACACGGAATTAGTCGCAATCGATGATTTATTGAGCGCACATGTACAAGTACGTTCTACACAATTTAATAGTAGCTAGGACATTTCAGTCACACGGACGATGTATTTCATTACACCGGGGTAGCGCAACCCTGGGTTCTCTATCATGTGGGTATGCGTGAGGTGATGCGCTTATTTACTCTACGCATTTGTTGAGTTCAAAAATTCATAATTTGTAGGATATTTAAACTTTAATAATACATTGTCCAACCTGTACAAAAATGCAAAAAACTGATTTTAAAACCCTCCCATAACACCTTAGGCCTAACTGCGTTTTATTGACACTGAAATAGCGTCGACGCTAGCTCTCAACGCTACAATCTAATGGCCAAAAATTGAATAAAAATGAAGAAAACTACGTAGAAGCTAATTGTATCTCATAAGCAACTCCTGTACATCTGCCACAATCGATTTTTGTTAATTTTGGTGGCAAGCATACTTATTTCTAAGGGTGAGGGGCTAGTGTCGAGCACCCAGCGTCGACGCTATTCTAGTGGCAATAAATCGCAGAAGTGCCTTAATATATTCTGTCACTTTGATATTTCTCGCCTGTCAATCGCTTTCGTTAGTTACTGTTACTTCAACCCGTGCCCCTCGGGTGTCTAATGGATATACACCACCAACATGACCAATTACATTTTCTATGTTTTTACATGTAAATTCCTTAGATTTTGCCATAATTTTGACATATTTCCTTTGAGTACCATCTCCTGAAATGTCTTTTTTCTCAAAATTCCTGTTAAAACCACTAAAAATTGCTAAAAATTCAAAATGAATTTTCCATCAGACATCAGACATCCCCGGATGTCTAGATGCGTCCCTAATTTCCACACCAATAGCGCAATAACCCGGGATCGGGGTTTAGTTAATAGCTACAACACAATGTACCATCGATGTTAATGGGTTTTCTCATAGATGCAGTTGCTTACGACGGCGGGATAACGACTTTTCATATATAGTAAAACAATAGAAAAAAAATTGCATCTGTTTTGCGTGCGCAAATTTCAATGCACACTGAACGCATGCATTACTTACGCTTTTTGTTTGCCATGAAAAAAATTTATATGGATATGGACGTTTCCAAAGTAACGTTTGTGACCGAAAAAAATTACTTTTAAATGACCACAGAACCTAGCATAAAAATTATATCCACGAGTTTGTTGCTGATAATGGTGCTCATTGGTGGGATTAATAGTGTGCGAAGGAAGCCTACTATATTTTTAATGAACTTATCTTGACCTAGGTGTCAAATAGACAAGGTCATTCACAGACAATAATAAGTTAGTCAAATTTGTACAAATTGGTCAATTTGTCCCTGTAGTGACCCACATTGTCAAAAACGTGGGGTCACTAAAGGGACAAATTGACTCAATTTAAGAAATTTGACCCACTCATTATTTTCTGTGTTTGTCAAAGCTGTGAAGGTAGCAGACTCGAGGGACAGAGATGTGGAGATGTCAATGCAAAAGTAGAAGAAGTCATCCAGTCCATGGAAACTAAAGCGCAGACGAAAATATTTTTGTAACTATTAATTGGCCAGTATGTAGACGTCATGATTTTCTTCCCAAAGGCCAAATTACAAAAAACAAGCCATTGCTCACGTGCCTCGTTGAAAAATATGCAACGTGACCAAACTGACCAGATACGATAATCTTTCCACAACGATTACTTTGAAATGAAGCGCGGACCGCATTGAAAAAAATTACTTTTAAATGACCACAGAACCTAGCATAAAAATTATATCCACGAGCTTGCTGCTCATTGTTGGGATTAAGACATGTAGGTGTTCAAAGATTAAATTAATTGCAAAAATGCTGAATAAAGTTCATGAAACGTTCGGTAACATTTGTGCAGTAAATGTTCTTTGCTCCAAATTACTTTAAAAAGAGAATTCTCTAAAAGAAATTATTGCGCTTTTCACAGATAATAGATAATATATTTACAAATATTACATTAAAGTTTCAGGAAATTCTAACGTCAGGATTTCTTTTAATGCAATGTTTTGTTTGGTAACGTTTGTGACATTTTTGTGTAACCTTTTGGTAATTTTTGTGGCATTTTTGAATTAAAACATGTGCTCATTCATGCACGGATAGAAAATTTTTAAAATTGACCGTCTGCTTATTTGTGCAGGATTTCTCCAAAAAAGAAGCAGCTTGCAATTGATCGGCAATGCACTACTGCGTGAACTTTTTACTTTGTCGGGCGCATAAAAAATCAACAAGGAAAAAAGAATTCGCGACAAAAAGTTATTTTCTAAACCTTATCTTTACTAGCTTCCTCTGTAAATTTTAAGGGATACATATTTAAGTACATTAAACAAAATACCAAGAAATCGAGTCCTGATATGGCATAATATTAAGAAGTTGTTGACTGAACGGCTTCACGTCTCTATTTTATTCAATCATCTTTATTTCAAAACAAAAGAAGGAAACATACAGACCAAGATCAACTGGGATCCATACCGATCCCAGGCAAGGATATGACAAAATACAATACATAAATTAATGAAAACAAACAGCGTGAAGAAACCATCATGGCGGGACATGTTTAACGCACATTTCACACACTAATATCGATCTCTCGAACTTTTTTCAAATACGCCGAAATGCTGTAATAGTCCAATCTACAGGCATTGGGACCTTGTTTTTTAACATCTACAATATTTTTTGACAGATTCTAGTCAATTTGAAGGTGCTGATTCCAAATCCAGTGAGTGCATGTGTGGACAGTTTTGCACGAGGAATATTTTTCTAAACATGTGCATGGGTAAACATGGGCTAAACATGTGAACCCTGAATGACCTTTTTACGTCATTTTCTGGATATTTACTCAATAACCGAACATCGGAGATAGATAAAAACTATACCTTTTCTGCATCCTTGTGACGAGAGGAACACATTGGCATGGCTTTGAACAATATTTGACCAATTTTGAAATTTGCCCCCTGTAATGGCAGCCATTTTGATTTTTGCGTTTCCTGAAAAAAAAAACAATCAATGGTAGATTTTTGGCACTCATCGGATTTGGAATCAGGACCCTCAAATTTACTAGAATCCATCAAAAAACATTATATGTAAGAAAACAAAGTCCCTCTTAACTCCCAATGGAGCCTAACTTGAACTATAATATGTTGCAACTCAAAGTATGAAGGAAGTATGAGTAATTTCTTTGTAGAATATAAAGTCTCGTTCGCTCGATAATAAAATAAATTTTTATTTCAGTATCAAAATCACACATACATTAAAAACACAGTGGTATGTAAAAACAAAATTATATTGAGGACAACATTAAAAGGCCAAAAAGATCTTAGGTGATAGCCAACATTCAGGTACGAGAAAAGTGGCTTAGTTTATTGTTTTATGCATAGAAAATCGGCACAGACCATCGTTTCGACGATGCTCATGAATATTCATGGGCATTGAGACACAAATTTAAAAAAGCCCATACACTCATCCAAATAGATCTTAATTCAAAACAATGCTGCATATAGATGAATAAATGTTGTAAAAACATCCTGAAATCTTCATTAATTGAATTTTGCGAAATATATGTGAACATTTATGTAATTTCTACAGTGATTTTTTTCATTGAGTGAGGTCAAATTTGGTCTTTGCGTTTTGCCAAAAATCTACGGTTCTGAACATAACCCTAAAGCTCCTAAGGGTTACAAAAAGCTACAAGAGCAAATCACCAAAATCCGAATACGTCATAGACCGGGGTCCCATATGGGCACGAAATCGCTGCCTAGGCAACGGCCCTCGGGTGGTTTTGGTATAAGTGGACACGGGATTGGGAAGCGAGAGGTCCCTGGTTCGAGCCCCGGTGGAAACCACCAATTTTTGACACCCTTATTTCCGAGGAGATAGGCTGAGAACGAAAAATGGTAGGTAGGAGGTTATGGTTAATATATTTAACCCATTTGGTCAAAAGAAAGCGACAACCCTTTTGTAACAGGTTTGCTAAAAGTTTGCGGTAGTTCTGGATAAAACACGCTTCACGTAATAGAATTTGACGCTTGGTCCCCTGAGGTCAAATAAGACATCAAATTTCTACGCCAAACACCATGTAACCCTGGAAGCGAACAATTAAGCGGCATTTGTTACACACATATTGTTAAAAAATCGTTACTTGACATCGTGCTGTGAGGTAGTGCACAAGACTTTTGTGCGTAAGGTACAGGTACCAAGTTTGAATCCTGTCGGCGCCTTTTTCAGTTGTGTGCAACTACTGAGAGTGTTGAGGTAATTGGATTTACAATGTTTTTCTTGCAGTGACAAAATCCGTTTCAACTGTAAAGATTAGGAACTCATTCACTTTTTCACGCAAGTCTTTAACATTCATGGCTGTTATATCCTAAGTCACCTATCGGTCAATGAAAACCATGATTTTTTTCAATTTAGTTATTCACACATGGACAAATCGCAAATGCTTCGACGTTCATCTATATGGTATTTCATTGATTTTTATAAGTAGATAACTTGACAACCGACTCAAACATGGCGAACAGTACTGAAGATGTTTCATCGACAGACTTGATTCTGTTCTCCGCAACTTGTGTCGTCCATTGTTTTACATGTGTTTTTGGTGTCTTATGCAACGGTTTTGCTGCTAATATTATATATCAAAATCGCGTCCTTTGGACACCATTTAACGCGTTGACTTTCGCGTTGTCTGTCGGAGGACTTGGAGGTTCAGTAATTGCAATACCTATCAACAATATCTTCTCCCAGTACCATCACTGGACGTCGTCTTACGATATTCAATCGTTATGTCAACTCAACGCTTTCATGCTTAATATTTTCAAATGGTATGTCGTTCTCATAATGGCAGAAATAGCGATCATACGCGCGAGATGTGTGCTTTCAAGCCGGATGTGGCAGCTATCGTTTTTCAAAATAAAGCTAATGGTAACAGTAAATGTTATAATTTCATGCAGCCATGCTTACTTTAGGGTTTATTACACCAAAACTACCGTCTGTTTTCAATCACAAGGCACGACACTGTTAATCAACACTTGTGTATTTTTAGGTCTGTACTCCATACTTATTTTAGGTTACATTATATTATCTGTAACCACCAAGCTCCGGATAAGAGCAGGCGCTCTTCTTCGCAGAGAACGATACGGTAAGCGCTATGAAATATCAACTTCTAAGATAGGTGCACTCATTGTTGTATTTTACTTCGTGTGTCACACCCCTCATATTATTTATGCGGTTTTGCTTCATTTTCACATTATTCATGTACAATACTACTTCTATAACGAAAGATTACTCCTAGCTATCGGTTTGATGCCCTTTGCAACTGATGTTTTAATTGTGATGGCCACTTCTTCAAAATTCCGTAAGGAGGTTTCGTTGTTTCTGAAGCAAAAACCACCAGAGCCTCAAGCTGTGCCATTGTAACATGATGAATTCCGTAAATGAAACGCGAGTCGTCAGTTTGGTTAATTTTATCTGAAAAACAAAGAACTTCAACAATAAGTATTAGCATTACAATCTGTAAACATTTGAGCAAAATTGATTTGTCCGAAAGATATGGAATTATGAGGTTTCAGCGAGAAAGGTATCTTTTGTCA
>JXSR01S006202.1:65778-81430 GCA_000969725.1 Ophiothrix spiculata
GACCCGATTGTGATGGGGTAATTTAAAGAATTTATAAACTTGTTAATTGTTTCTATTTCCCGCTCCACAACTCCTAATTCCAAACTTCCTAGGGACGATAGTATATGTACCTTGATGGAAATTGATCGGAAAAACAACTTATTTAGGAGGAAAAGGAAATAGAATGAATGACGAAATAGACAAGACAACAGACGTTTGGTTTCTAAGTTTAATCACATCATAAGTATCATACACACTTTATTCATCATTATATCTCATGCATTTCAAACTAAGCAATTGCTAATAAAATTTCATTGTGCAGTATAATTATAATAATCACTGATAAGTATCATACAGATAATTTAGACATTGCACATTTCATACACTTTATACATCTTTATACAGTTTGCGATCACTTTTTAGACGTTCCCTAAATTGAAATAATTGAGGGTACGGAAATATTCCCGCAGTGTTAAAAAGAGCTATTTTAGAACGACTCATCAACTTAATTTGTTAATTCAAAACACTTTGGCTGTTATACCAAATATTCGACTTTGCAACCTTACAATTCATCGATTTGGGCGTTGTGTCAGTTGAGTAATAGCAAAAATAGTTGTTTTAGAACGAATCAACGATTCGATTCATGGAATTCAAACCAATTTTGATGTCATACCAAATCTTCGACTTTGTAACCTTACAATTCACCGATTGGGGCGTAGAGTCAATTGGGTAATAGCAAAAGTAGCTGTTTTAGAACGAATCAACGAGCTGACGACTCGATTCATGAACTTCAAACCAATTATGATGTCATACCAACCAAATCTCCGACCTTGTGGTATAAATTAAACCAATTGGGGCGTTGAGTCAATTGGGTAACAGCAAAAAGAGATGTTTTACAACGACTCAACGACTCGATTCGTGAAAATTGATAGACTTTTGGCTGCCAGATACCAATCTATTTGGCTGTCATAGCTACCAAATCTTCGATCTTGTGAATTGAAATTCACCGATTGGTCCAGAAACACATTACATATTTTGCCAACAATATGCAAATGTATTCACAATATTTATATGAATTATAAAAGCAGTATTTATAACAGTTCATACTCCTGTTAAATGTAAACATTTTGCATGATACGGTTTTTTAAATATCATTTCCTTAAATATCACAGGATGAAAAACAATAAAAAAACAAAAGAAATTACTTGCTTGTATTCCTTTTGTTTCTCATTGTTTTTAAACGGTTGTTGCTCGAACAAAATCGATCATAACTTTGGAATCCAATGCCTGATTTACATGGAGTAAAAAGTACTGGAAAGGGTACAAAAACTTTTATCTGTTCATTATGACCCTTAAAAGTGATTTGCTTAACCTGAAGTTCCAACGTACCTCCTTAAAAACTAAATAGAACCATAATTTACACTATAAAGAACGATACTCCTTTAAATATTCGAATGAAAATGTTTAAACCTCTCAGTACCTTTAAATACTGTAAACAGTATACTTTTTCAAAATGGATTTTCAAAAGTCTAGAAGTTTTTGCATTCGGGGTGTTTTAGAAGGTAGAAATTGCCTTGAGTTGACCATTCAGGGTGTTGCGAGTACAAACGACTTTTAGGGAAGAATTTTTTGCGGTTTGTGTTCTTTTCTTTTCTTTCTTTCTTCCTTCCTTCCTTGTCTGTTCTATTCTTTGTTTCCTTTGCTTTTCTCTCTTCTTTTCTTTCTTTCTGGACAAAGAGAGAGGATGTGCGGGGGGGGGGTAGATGATTTGAGATATTTTTCAGAGGGGTAACGGTATGAATGATTCAAGAAAATAAGATATTTTCCCCCGTAAAATTGTTAAAAATTGATGATTTCCCATATAAAGGAACGTATTTTTGGTTTTCCTATTGGTTCAACGTTATAAAAAAAATGCGGTATGATTTTATCCACTATGCCAAAGTGTTACTAGTAAAAAAGTGGGTTCGGACTTTAAAAAAAAGAAAGAAAAAAAGACACTTACCTCAATGATGAAGCACATGCCGTGCTTGCTTATATTTGGTGCTGTCTGTCTTTAATTTACCGCTCTCTTTATTGCAAGGCGATATTATGAAGTAATGTTTAACTTGTTTAATTATCCACATAGTTTTGTCTTTGTCATGCTAATATCAAGTGGATTTGATTTTTTCGTTAATAGATGTGATAGTATTTGGTTGAGTCCGTCTATAGTTGTAATTCGTGTACCTACGCATTCTGCGTTTTAATTTAGCACAATTGATATTTCAGAAATGTCACAGCGTTGGTATAAACCGTGACATTTCAGTCGACTCAAAACATGGGCGTTATGACTTAATGAAATTTAAAACTTTTTATATTTTTTGTTTCTACTAAAAAGACCTGATGACGCCATAGTTTCATTTTTACCTCTATTAAGTCCGATTGAAATCACTACATATAACGTATAAATTGACACGCATTGCTTTTATATGTTATTGATATATTTCTGTCACACTATCAAATAATTGCTGTTTCATATTAAAAAATGATCCACATTCAAAAACTAATCAAATTATGCCTGCAATCATTTTGTACAACCTGTTTATTTTGATAACACAATCAAGGTAGTGTTTTAAGCGAGGGCATTAATCAATATCTTGATTTTTACCCCAGGCTACACTCTTTTGCCAACTCTATACATTAGATATTGATTTAATTTCCTTCATGGGCTAAGTGAGAATGCCTCACATACGTTTTAGCAGCAGTTGAAGAGCTTTTAAATATTGCAATACAATGTACTTCATAAAATATCATTTAAATGAAATATTGCAGACAAAAAGACACATTACGCGCTTTCATCCTTCCATCCAAATTGACGTCTAATTTTTTGAATGCATAAGATATAAAATGTTCAGTTTGTGCTAAGTTTATTGTGACGTTTATGGCTGCTTAATAACAATCGCAACAAATATAATGACGTATATCTCTGTCCCTTTTGTGTTTAGAAGCTGGAACAGTACTGGCAAACAACAACGCTTTGTCATTCGCCAACTTAAAAAATAGGAGTGTTTCGTAAATCGTCAGGCTAATAAAAAATAGTGCCTATCTGATATGTTATAGTTTTGAGAAAATAAAAAAAAACAATATAGTTTTGTTAGTTTATTGATTTAATTGATCATTTCTTGGGTAAAAACTTCATGATACAAAGCAACTATCGTGGCTGTGTTAACATGTATCAAGATATGTTACGTAACCACCAAACACCACTGAAGCAATTTTATAAAATTACATAGTTCCACTGTAACGTTTACGTATTATGTCATATGAGGCCCTTAAGGTACACCCACATTTATTTACGTAATTTTCGAAAAGTGACAAGCAAAAAAAAAAAAAAGAAAAAAAAAAGAAGAAGTCTCACAAGCGATCATAACTATGTCATTTCCAATTTGAGTCAACAAAATGTATGGTGTACACGGTCTGTAATACACGCTAGCAAGGCCACTTCGGTACATTATTTTCTCAAAGAGGGATTTTTTTCTCAAAAACGGGAGATAGCAGGAGATTTTTTTTTAAAGCGGGAGAAATAGCTAGAAATGGCTACCCAACTGGGAGGTCGGGAGGACTACCTAAAATCGGGAGAATCAAGCCTATATCGAGAGACTTGACAGGTATGAGAAATTCACCCTTAGACCTGATTAAACTCAAATATAAGCTTGTTTAAAATACCAAATCGATCTCAAACTTCAAAATCAGGCTTTTGTTTTCAGTTTTGTTTACTAATTCTACTCTACTAAGTCGTTAAGGGGAAAATTGAAAACGAATTAACTATGACAGGCAAAAATCAAATACTTGCTTCATTACCACCATAATAGTGATGCATCATAGCTAAAATATTCATAACAATTGTTCATTTTGTGATAAAAGCATGATGTTTGGCACAGATGTAGATAAAGGTTATATAAACAGATATAAATCATATGCCATCTCAATTTGTCCCTGTTGGCCATTTTCCAAGGTGGCCGCCAAACTGCCAATTTTCGGCATATTTCGGTAATGTATTTATCAGGTAGAAACTTTATGTTCAAATTTATTATGGGGAAATGGCTTCTGGAGATATGGCAAATACATCTGACTCCAAAATATGTTATGTGCATATTTCAAATTCAAAATGGCCGCCAAAATAGCTGATTTTCATTAACATTGACCAAAACAGCCGTTAAAATGCCTGATATCATAGATAATCAACATGAAATAACATTTAGGGCTACAAAAAGATCATTTACACCCTAATTATATTGTAAGCTTGCATTAAAATCAAAATGGCGCCTGTTCTGAGATCCAAAATGGTCGCTAAAATGTGTTTTTATGTGGAAAAAATGGGCTAGATGCACTTCAAAACAGTATCTTAAACACCAAATGTTCAAAATAATTGACTGAAAATGGCTAGGTAGGTAACAATAGTAGCACTTCTTTCTAAACATGTAAACATATTTCAAATCCAATATTGGGCCTGTACTGAGGTCCAAAATGGCCGCCAAATATGTTTTTAATGTGCAAAAATGGGTTAGAGGCACTTCAAAAAACATGAAAAATAACATCAAATAATTAAAATAATTAATGAACAATGGCTTTGAGGGTAACCGGAGGACCATTCCATATCAGAAAAGGGAGTGAGCATGTTTAAAATCCAGTATGGAGCCTGTGTACTGATATCTAAAATGGCTGCAAAATACAACTTTTATGCACAAAAACGGGTTTAAGTGAGTTTGAAACTGTATCAAATACTATTAATGTTCAAAATGATTAATGGAAACTAGCTTCAAGGATAACTATGGGAGCATTTCTACCCAAATTAGGTTGTTAGCATGTTTCAAATCCAATATTTATAATGTTTGAAAGTCGCTTTTATCCATTTTCATGCATACAATTGTATGTTACTGGCCATTTTGATCACAGTAAAGGCTCCATTATAGATTTTAAACATGCTAACAACATTATATTGGAAGAAATGTTCCTATTGTTATCTTTGAAGTTATTTACAATCTATTATTTTGTATTTGGTGTTTTCAATACTGTTTCAAACACACCTTACACCTATTTGTGTGTCTAAAATAGTATTTCGATAGGCATTTGGAACATACCAACACCTTTATTTGGCTAAAATATTCATATTGTTACCCTGAAAGCCATTTTCCGTCGAATATTTTGAATATTCCCTGCTGTTGATACAGTTTCAAAAGTCACTTAAACACATTTTTACCACAAAATTATATTTTGGTGGCAATTTTGAATCTCATTACAGGCTCTATATTGGATTTTAAACATGCTGACACCCTTCTTTGGGAAGTAATGCTCATATATTGTTACCCTCAAAGTCATTTTCCATAGATTATTTTGAACATTTGGTGTTTTTGATACTATTTCGAAGTACTTCAAACTTATTTTTGCACATAGAATAGTAATTTTGCGAACATTTCGGATCTCAATACAGACTCCATATTGGATATGGAAGATGCTTACACCCTTATTTGGCTAAAATATTCATATTGTTACCCTGAAAGCCTTTTTCCGTCGATTATTTTGAACATACAGTTTCAAAAGTCACTTAAACACATTTTTAGCACAAAATGATATTTTGGTGGCAATTTTGAATCTCATTACAAGCTCTATATTGGATTTAAAACATGTTAACACCCTTCTTTGGGAAGTAATGCTCCTATATTGTTACCCTCAAAGTCATTTTCCATAGATTATTTTGAACATTTGGTGTTTTTTCGAAGTACTTCAAACTTATTTTTGCACATAGAATAGTACTTTTGTGAACATTTCGGATCTCAATACAGACTCTATATTGAATATTGAGGATGCTTTCACCCTTATTTGATACGAAATGCTCCTGTAAAACCATTTTTCATCAATTATTTCGAAAACTTGATGTTTTAGATACTGTTTCGAAGTGCCTCTAACCCATTTTTGCACATAAAAACACATTTTGGCGGCCATTTTGGATCTCAGTACAGGCCCCATATTGGATTTGAAACATGCTAACCTCCTTGTTTGTAAAGAAATTACCTACCTAGCCATCTTCTGTCAATTACTTTTGAACATTTGGTGTTTTAGATACTGTTTTGAATTGCCTCTAACCCATTTTTTCACATAAAAACACATTTTTGCAATCTTTTTGGATCTTAGAACAGGCGCTATTTTTATTTTGATGCACGCTTACAATTTAATTAGGGTGCAAATGACCTTGTTTTAGCCCTTTATGTTATTTTATGTTGATTATTTATGATATCAGGCAATTTAACAGCTGTTTTGGTCGATTTTTATGAAAATTAGCTATTTTGGCTGCCATTTTGAATTTGAAATATGCACATAACATAAGTTGGACTCAGATGTATTTGCAATAGCTGCAGAAGCCATTTCCCAATAATAATTTTGAATATGAAGTCTCTACCTGATTAAAACATTACCGAAATATGCCGAAAATTCGCACTTTGGTAGCCATCTTGGAAAATGGCCGACAGAGACAAAAATTGAGATGGCTCATGATCTAGATCTGTTAAGATAACCATTTTCTACATATATGCCAAATTGCATGCTTTTTTTACAAAATGAACACTATAAGAAAATATTGACGACGGATTTACGATGGATTATATCTTGTTAATACAACTTTAAATAACGAACCTATTGTATATATGAAAATTCAATATGACTAATCTGGTTTCATTGGTATAATCTATTGAACCGAATCAAGCTGTTACGAGTTGAACAGATGAAAACTGTCAAACTGTTGGGCATATTTATGATAAGACTGCATATCTCACAAGCTCAAGATAGGCAATTTTCATTTTGACTTAGTTGCAGATGTTCAAGGTCGCATTTTGTTTTTAATTTTACTCACAGTAGTTGCCCCTTAATCTGATTTATTAAAAAATCAATTTCGCCAAAATTTTAGTGCTAGTGGGCAATAATTTAAATTAGGGTGACGAAATGTAGGTTCTAATCTGGTCTTGCTCAAAACAACAAACCCTGAAGATTTTTTTCACTGATGTTGCTGGAGGTTGGTCGTGGGAGCCATTTACCCTATGTTATCTTTACTAATATACTTAGATTATTTTTCTTTCCAGGAATCTTCCCAGTGGGCACAAATTTACTTCTCAACGTTGAATCAACGTTGATTCAACGTTGATACCTCAACTTCTCAACACTTCTTGTGGTTGATTTGAAGTTGAGATATCAACTTTGTGGTTGAATCGTGGTTGATTTGAAGTTGAGATATCAACTTTGTGGTTGAATCGTGGTTGATTTGAAGTTGAGATATCAACGTTGATAAAAGGTTGATTTTAAGTTGAAATATCAACGTTGATATCTCAACTGTAAATCAACCACGATTCAACCACAAAGTTGATATCTCAACGTCAAATCAACCATAATTCTACTATTGAAATTTTTGGTTGAAATTTGGTTGATTTTAGGTTGAGATGGTTGAATTTTGGTTGAATTTTAGTTGAATTTTGGTTGAGAAAGTTGAATTTTGGTTGATCATTGTTACAAATTCAACTCATTTCTCAACCAAATATCAACGTTGAGAAATGGTTTAGAAGTTTTTTTGTGCCCACTGGGTTAAACATGGTCCAAAGACAGTGCCTTTCTAAAAAAATTAGACCATTTTCCAAACTTAAATCTTACATGACGATTCTATCTGCCATATTTTTCCATCAAACTTTTTCAATTTTTCGGCACAGATAAAATAAAGTATGCACATAATGAATTCGTAAATACTATTAAGATTCAGTGATCGGATCAATGGCAGTTTGGAGACTTAAATTTCATGTTTCTATATATATAGTATCGGCAACTAGGCCAACTAAATAGACAAAATAGGTGACTTGTTTTGATCATATTCAGCCTTATTTAATCGATCCGGTACGGTATCGCACTAACTGGGGTTATTTTTTTTCGTTATTCCATATTCCTTATTTCCTCTCTCACTAGATATCAAAATAGGAAAAATCTATTACCTCATGAAAATTATTCCCTATATCGAGCAGTAGCTGTTAAAATTTCCTGACATTATCGAAAAAATTGGCATGAGTGAATAAGAAAAAAAATCTGACCATTATAAAAGGGGGGTCATTGAGTATTTGAATTATTTTGGTAATAAGCCAAAATAAAAAAGCGTTGCATTGGGTACAAGCCGATGTAGCAGGAACGTAAGTCCCCCGCTTTTATTGTCCGGGTTGTACAGTTAAGTATAGGCTAACAACTCTCTCGCAATATTAGTTTCACTCTTTACTCCGTTTTGGTCTATGGAATGCGGACTACCATTTCTGGGGGACTAAGAATCCTTTCACACCGGTTTAAAGGGGGTCTATCTAAAGGCACATTCTGTGTAACCATAATTGAAGTGTCCTCCTCCGGTGTCCTCCCGGGGACATAACATGATGTTAGGACATAACATGGTGTCAGGAAATGAGAGACATGTAGGTTTAGACATGTACCCGTTATTGATGTGACAGAGATTAATCTTTAATGGTGGCATGGATGTCAGTATTACGTCAAGTAATTGTTGCTTTCCAGAGCAAGCAAAAATTCATCTTTTCAACGTAATTAGTCCTACAACTTCCAGGGAAAGCTCTTGACACAAAACACACACTAATGCACAGTGTTTTTCTCCATAGCAACGTGTTAAGACCAATTAGTTAAATCAGTTCACTGTCCTCAGAGTGAAATAATCGATCACTTACAAAGTGATTGATATTCCTGTCAAACCTTACTGTCTTACCGTGCGTAGTTAATAATTAGTTCATTACACACAATTATCTTTATGTCTCCAGTTTCACTGTACTTTGCGTTTTAACAATATCTAAAATTATCGCTTTAGCTTAGGACTGAAATTGCTTACATGTTATGTTCTTAAAAACACAAATGCTATCGAGTAAACGATTTTCTAAGATAAAATGACTATTTTTGCTTCCATCCTTAAAGTGTCGCATTAGAGCATATATAACAGTACATATATATATATAAATATAAAAATTAATGCTAATACGCATTTATAATCAAAACCCACATAAAATATTTTCTTATCATTTCTGCAAAGATGGCTTTGTATTTTAATTTTAATCAATATAGGTATTTAATCAATTCTGTGTTGCATTGTTTTGTATTTCTTTTTCAAAAACGTTGATCAAAAGAATCGAGGTTTCCTACACTCTAAAAAAAGTTGTGTTAAAAGGGAACATGGTTAACAGGTCGGGTTAAATTTTGCACAATGTCGGGTAGAATTTGACACAATGTTGGGTAAAACGTGCACCATTACCCAAGATTGTGTACACAATATTAAAACCAATATTGTGCAAAATTTAACCCAACCTGATAACCATGTTCCCATTTAAACACAACTTTTTTTAGAGTGTTGATATCTTATTACCGTTCTGTGTACGGGCTGTTTTTTCGATTTCCTTTTATTTCCCTTTCAATTTTGTTGTGGGCATACATGTACTGTGGTAGTTAACCTAATAAGATTATGTTAAAATGCCCTTTTTCAAAAATTTGTTGGTGTCGCATTGGTAAGTATTTGCATTATACGATTGAACAACCGTACAGGAACGGTTTGATTCGTCAAGCTATGTCGTAAAACATGTAGGCAAAAACATGTTTTTACACCGTGTAGTTTTTACCCAAGATTTTACCTTTGCATTGCGGGCTGCTAAACCGTAAAAGAGGGGTTTTATCAAAGCCATCTGAAAAAACACTTTTCATTCTGGGCGTGACCAAATCGCACAAGCGAACAATAAACCAATAAAATCGATCATCCAAGTCACAGAGCAGCAGAACTGTCAAATCACGGGAGATCACGTGTATCGCGTAACTTTAGCCTTGGAGCATAATACGCGGAAAAGTGAAAAGGGATTTTTTTGCATGCGACTTTAATAGAACATTTAACTGTAACACTTTTAAAACACTATGCATGTGTTCTGATTGCGTTGTCTAGATACAAACATTGATTTTGATTTTTTTCAAAACCATGTGTTACTATCAAATAATGTGTTTATGCACTAGTGTATGAACTAATTAGTAACATTTTTTACAATGAAGCAAGCACATCAATGGATTCAAGTTTCTGAAATCACTTTTCCATATTTCGTTATAGCCTTCATTTTTTTTAGTTTGTTCTTGTCTCGGCTTCTACATCAAATAAAACTGTCCAACAAACCAAATACCATATGTGTTTGCATGAATTCGATTCCTTTAATGTTTCCGCTTTCTTAGTTACCGGTAAAGTTTTGAAAAACAATACAATTACAACTGTGAATAAATCTGCTGATGAATATATTGGAGTCCGAATTTAAAATTCAATACTTTTAGATCTTGGGAGATTGCTGTAATTCTTTCTTTTCATTGGTTAATACCCCGGATTAATATTAGATAACGTTATTAACCTTTTAGCATGTTTAGCATCAATAAACGCAAAATTTTCAGTGTCTTCAGTTCGCTGCTTAAAAATAATTTGTGTCATTGTTTCGAGGGAAGGACTTTTCTATATTTCATATTTTTCTACGTGGTTGTTTCAGCAGGGCCGACATAAACACCACCGACTCCGTCTAACGCATATGTGCCTTCTTGTACAGGTTTTTCTTCTTCATCGTCTTGAAAACCAAGGTTCACATCTCCGGTTGAAGTTATCGTATTAATTGCATCTGAATCTCTGGTTGCATCAGTTATATTATCATTTTCTTTCTTTGGTGATATATTATGAGGATCCAATAACGTCAATGACGTCACCAGTCCGACTGCTGTAGACTTTGGGGTCGGTTTACTTTTATATTTATTGTTGTCTGAAACAGGCGCTAAGTCGCAATTGTGTTTGGCAATACTGTTTTCACTTGTTATTGTATTTTGTGAAGAAAATCCATTCCGCTCACTTATACGTTGTCTTTCGCTTATCGTAACAATAAGATCCTTCTCTGCAACAAAGTATAATGCATAAAATTTGATAACAAAAAGACAGAGGTTTGCTACGGTTGCTATTACAATCAAACCAAGTGCAGAGTATACAGACCGATAAAATGGTTCTCTAGTTGTGAATATGGTCGGCGAAAATGCAAGTTGAACCAGCAAGGTGCTAAAGACACAGAATGTAATGAAACGACTCTCTTTATAATTATTCGGGAGTTTTCTTGTTCTGAAAGCATAAACACAGCAGACCAACACCAGAGCGATGTCCCATATCATTACTCCAATCTTCTCTAGTAGGCCTTCTGAGCATGTGTGTTCAACCCGGGGTTCCTTAAGACTAGGCATGTCAAGCACTGCTTTTGGTGGAACAATGAAAAGGCAAACTGTTATCCAAATTATCTGTGAAAATAAAACAAGATAAGTTAAGAAAGAGAGCTAATTCAAAACAAAATGCCAAACAAAGCCAAACCTTGCGACTCATAATTTTGAGCTTTTGACATCCTTTATGAAATCTTAATCACAAGTGATAGTATCCACCGTTCTTAAGCTAGTGTTGAGTGAATGTAAAATTCTTTTGTGCTGCTGTATAATTGTTATATAATATCGAATGGCTTCGAGGTTGATACAAAAAATATTGTACGAGCTAAGAAAAATATTGCACGAGTACGAGAGCAATATTTTTTTTTAGCGAGTACAATATTTTCTTGTATGTAGCACCTCAAAATAAGCCTTTTCCATATTAATATTATTATTTATATCAGGCTTTTGAAACTAACTAATTGGCATAACCTCATTTTCCTACCTTCATCTCAGAGCAGCTGAAAATATTCTGGGAAAGGTACAGGTGCCCGGATGTGTACAATATTTTTTTAGAATATTGTACGAATCCTGGTTCTTTCGTAAAAATTGGCAATACACAGTTTACAGTATGATACAAAAGCTTGATATAAATAATCATAGTGGATTTATACGATCGCAACTGAATGTTGTATTCCCTATTGCCTTCTGCTAATCTAGATTGCCTCTCTTTTCTGTTGAGTATATCTTTAGCATTTTTTGTTTTTTCCAGTCGATGAAACTATTTCCTGCACCGATGTTATCAAAGAGGCATATTTGTTGTTAGGTTTTAAGATTGTAAAAATAACATTCAATCACGATATTAGGAATGATAACGCAGACGAGAAAATCTGTCTATAATGTGATGAATACTTTTTGAATTATTTGGACTTTACCAGCTCACAAAAATGTGCATCAATTTTATGTGATAAGATTGCTGAAGTTGAACATGTTAATCAAAATTATGAGAATGAGAAACCTTCTTAAATGCCGGGCGCATTGTAACCTAAATACAAATGCATGGTAAATTACATTATTGACAAGGACACATACAGAACCTATAAACAGTCAAGGTTGTATTAATTGCCATCGATATTATATAGATGCTAGCTTTTTAAAATTTCACATTGACATCAGTTCACTTTTCGAATGAGATGTTTTCTTGCTTGGAGTAGAATAAAGATCGGACCAAGGTTATTAAGGTTGTTGTCAACCCGTCGCGTCGGTTATGATAACTGTCCTCTGTAACGAATTCAGCAATATGCAAAATTGTAAAACATTTTATTGCATTTGTAAAACCTTAAAAACTGAATATTATCCAGAAAAATATCAGAAAGTCCATTCTCATTATTGTCTACCTTTGTCCGATCAAAGTTGGACAATTTTCTAAAGTAATAAACTTTTTGTCTGGAAAAAATAAGTTTTACGATTTTTAAAAGCATTTTAGATTTTAGAGTGTCACTTTCAGAAGCAGATTAGATCAAAACTAGAAAGAACAGATTGATATTGCACTATCTAATTTATTTTAGGCAATATTGAATATAAAAAGTCCAAAATATGAGAGAGGTAATTAGTCTATTAATGATGTCACTAAAACGAGTTAGGTTTCTAAAACAATGGGTCAAAAATTACGTATTGTGGTCAAATATTAATGTCATCGTTCTTAGCATGTAAGCCCGCTTCTAGAAATGATTTTATATATGCATTTATTTTTGTTGATTTACAGAACAATTTTCCAAAACTGGTGGGTTAACACCACCATTAAACCCCTGCAATGATTAATCGATCATCTCTCGTCATTAAGTAAGCTTCTAAAATTTGAAAATATAAAATAGCCTTTCCGATTAAAGTATAATATTCAACATACCGGAATGACGCAGAGTCCCAAGGTGATTGTGATTTGAAAAGATGGACTGATAAACTTTGGTCTCTTCACGCTCTTCTTTCCCGCCATAAATATCCGATAAAGTCTTACAGTCTTAACAGCAACAGCAACATAAACGAAAGAGCTTGCCATGGGAGGACCAAGCCTCAAGAGTACACAGATTACTGGATTTGGCGGTAAAATATAAAGCAAGGCAAAGATGTAAGACAACAAGATGCCAAGAAAGATTAGACAACACAGCTCTCGGGAGGATGCCTTGATAAGACGTTTGTCCCTGTTAATATAATACAATACTATCAAAACACATGTAAATATTACTCCCAAACCAGCGAGTAGAATCATAAGACTTGCCCATACGTTTTCTTTTAGATTCACGACCGGGTCAATTGGAATGCATTGCGTAAAGTCATGTGAAGGCCATGCGTATGTGTCATTGTCAACATTCACACAAGATTCACAAGTGGTACCATTATTAACAATTCGGTCTTGAATTTGACAAGATGTACATGTCCAGCAACATGGATTTTCAGGAAAAAAGCTCGTCTTCTCTCCTAAGTTACATGTTTCACTACAAATAGATCTTGGAAATCCCGTAACTGAATCAAATCTACTCTTATCTGCCAAGTACCAAGGTATTATAGCATCTAATAAGAGAGCTTCATCCGCCATGGCACCACCATCCCAAGTACCAACACGCACAAAGTCATATTCATCGACACCTTGTTGCTGTAAGTTGAATAACGCATACTTCCCTCCTCCGTCTCCTACCGAATCAAATTGTATTCTCCCATTCACTGGACTAGTAAATTTGGTATCTAGCAGGTACTGTAACATTTCGGGACTTCTTAACGCAGTGCGAAATTCCTCACAGATACCGTCTGAAAAGGAGTCGGTACATTTATACTGGTGCATTGTATCCAATGCATAGATGAAGGCTAGAGTACTGTCCATGACAAGGCTTTCATGAACTGACTGAGTTGGTGGATGGCACCAGCCTCGTTTTGTGTTATTATGTGTTGAGCAATTGCCATAGGTGTGCCAGAATTCTTGCAGCCATGGATTTCCACGTTGACGAGGAACCTCATTGTTAAAATACGAATCATAATCTGGCATTGTTTTAGATAGAGGTGCAACCGTGAAGGCCCCTGAAAGAAACGAAGACAAAAGGGTAATCGGTTATTAAATATGATGTTGAAAAGTATTGGATCGTTCACATTTAATATCGGTTTAATAAAATAAACAATAGGTTTATTATAATCGTTTATTGTGGCAGTGATGTATAATGGTTTTTGTTTTTAGAATCATTCTGTTGTCTTGTTTTGTTTTAGATTTTTATTTGTCGAGGACACGCAATAGCTTTAAAAGCATCTTTATTGATATGCATGACTCTTTAATTTAATATAATGTCAACATACATGCCCTATAGGTTTTTAGATAAAGAAACTTATTTCTGTCATGAAACATAACTCACACCACATACACATTCCTTTAGATTCACTCTAGTTACGGTGAATGAGCATGTCATATGATATTCAGCAGCTACAACTGACAACTCTCGTTGTTGTTGATTCTTTTCTTTTCTCTTTTTTTCATTCTTACATTATCCTTGTTCTCAATCTTGCGCTCTGTGAAATGTCAATTATGTTTTTTCTTAATGTAACTTAATCATTGATGGCCATGTATATTATGTGATCAATAACTGTGAACTGAACATTCAAGAAAATCATGAAATTAATTAGTTTTCATACGTTATATCAATTGCTATATTTATTCTAATCACATACATGACATTTAATGAAGCATTTGTGTTCATAGAAAAGCAACCGAAGCTTGTACTCTGTCAATTATCATTGCTCTTTGCATTCATCTATTAAAGGAAATATGAATTCATTTGTTAAATGAAATAGGACTACTTAACAATACCTTTTGAACAGTTTATGTAAATACCGTACCTCAAATACTTCAACGTGTGCTTATGTAATTGTTAACTGTATAGGGTATGAAATGTAATGTTAATAAATTCCAGAGACACGGTAAATAATCATCGTCACATCTTGTGATGGAAGTTTAACACAGAGTGCATATGGTTCGACTTTCTAAAGAGAGGCTTCAGAAGGCAGGACGGCAATTAATCTTTGCATATATTAAAGTGACCACTATATAGTAAGGTTTTAAACCACTGATTTAAAAACACAGAAGATAACATTAACTATAACCGTCCATCCCAAAGTTTACAAGTTTTATATTACAAGTATGACGAGTTATCAATACGGTTTTCAGTTTTATTCTTAACTCAAATTTGATCAAATCTCAAATTTGATCAAATTAATTGCGTACGTAATCACGATAATATCAAGGACGCGTAAATGTTTTTTAATATATGTGTGTTATCTTGAAAAGTGATTTTTTACAGCGTTGATTAACAGATTATTCAAGTCAATTGCTGATCAGTTATTGAGAAATATATAGAGCTTTGACTCTCCATGCGCGCCAACTTTCCACCGGGGG
>JXSR01S006203.1:8768-30624 GCA_000969725.1 Ophiothrix spiculata
TTTATATTTTTACTGTTTAATATTAAGACACAACATTTTTTTGGTGAGGTTAGAATTTTTAGAAGCAATGCTAGCGGCCAGATCTATTCAAAGATTTTTGATTAAAAGATTTCGTATAGGTTTTCCTTTTCTGAACGATTGAAATTAATAAAAACGCTGTGATGGACTCACTGCTTTTGATCTGAAATAGGAACCAAGGCGACTATTTGTTTTTTGTTTTGTTTTGGGTGCAATTTTATAAAAAGAATATAATTTACTTTGTTAGATTACGTTTTCAGTTTCCAAAAGAAGAAAAAGAAACCAGCTTCCCCTTAGCATGTAAACAATATATAGGAAGCATTGTATAATTCTGTCAATAAACCTAGTTTTTACAGTCTTTGTGTACTTTTTTTTTAATATAGAGAAAATGAACAAAAAAAGAAAAAGAAGAAAAGGAACATATCCAAAGTGGCTTCATATGATTACCTTTTAAAGAATATTGTCGAAACGTATGCGGAGACTTTGTCACCCTAAACTATTCAACCGTTAATGTTGCTAAGACCCTTTCTATTTTCTTTGTGAACATGCTTAACCATAGGAATCCCATTGTGCAGAAGGAAAATGATACAAGCAGACAAAATCGATGATATCTCTGGTTTGCATCAATGGATTTTCTTGAAATTTTCAACGATGATGAACAAAACTATAATCTTTAGAATGTATAATTTTGAGGTCGATGGTGTGCCTAACTGCTGAGAAAATTAGCGCCGTTTCCATGCACAATGTTTATTGGGACACCCTGTGAACACATTAATTGTCATTTAATGTGAGTTTCTCTGCTAGAAAGGGTGAGTTTTAATAGAAAAAAATGTATAAAAAAATCCTGACCCGATTGTTGCCAGATTTAGGGTCGGTCAAAACGGGTACACTTCCCTAGTCCGACAATGCACTAGTCCGACACTGCGCTAGTCCGAATCTGAAAAACACTGCGCTAGTCCGACATTTATATCTGACTAGCGCAGTAGATTTTAGATTTGGACTAGCGCAGTGGATTTCTGTTTGAAATATACACAATACATTTTTGTTGGACTAGCGCATTGGTTTTCAGATTCGGACTATCGCAGTGCTTTTCAAATTCGGACTAGCGCAGTGTATGTCATTTTTGCACTGGCGCAGTGTCGGACTAGCGCAGTGTCGGACTAGCGCAGCGGTTTTCATTTTTGGACTGACGCATTGTATTTTTCGGACTAGCGCAGTGGTTTTCATTTTCGGACTAGCGCACCTTTAAGGTATAGGAAAATTGTGTAGTCGGACTAGTGCATTGTCGGACTAGCAGGTGCACCCCGGTCGAAACAGGGCAACACAACATTTTTTAAGCCTTACATAAGAGACTGATGTGCTAACTTTAAAAACACTCTTGTATTTTTCTCATTAAATTTATTGTTAAACAACTGTCCTTTTTCCTTGTGTAGTTTTGGTCATGGAGCCACAGCAATGGTAGTATGCTGATGAGGATGTCAACCCTAAGGCCTGACACAGTGCATCTAGATATGGAAGACAAGTGAGTTATTTCCAAAGAATTTAATAAAGGGAATTGGCACATTTCTACTGCCATGAAGACAATTATTTGTGACCCATCATACCGAAAGGTACTTTAAAGATCCCAAAATCAAATTTGATTTTTGATCTCATCTGAAAGCTGAGATTTTAAGCTGGATGTTCGGTTACAAACTTACATCCAAATTGGCAAAAGGCATCAGGCTGATTCAACAAGCTACAGGGATGAGAAAGTTCTCTTTTCAGCTGATTTCCTCTTTTTTGATCATGTACATATGCTAACATTTTAGCTTTTTTATTCATTTTCAGCCCATTTTTGACCTTTTACCCAACTTTACAACGCTTTTCCTCTTTTTTGACAATTACACATTCTCATCCCTGAACTATAATTTTGAGAAAATCATGTTTAAAGTTTTTGTACTGAGTAAAACTTTAATGGAGAGAGGATTTTTATCTTGGTTTTTTACACATTGTTTTGGATGTTGGAACCAGATTAATTTGACAGAATACACTTCAAAAGTAACGTTTGTGATGAAATTAGAAATTCGACCTTGGACATGATTTTTCGACTATGCTCAGCTTCAATGTAATATCTCGTAATGTACTATGTCAACCTTAAGGTACCTTTCAATATCAGGGGTCACATTTAAAACAAATTATCCAAATTCAAGTCTAAAGATACACAAATTTAATACCATTTCAGAAATGTATGTACTATTATACCGAATGCCAAGCTGTGACATTATCACCTTTTATTTTGATAAAATTAATGTCCTTGGTGCTCACTCCTGTACTTAAGGCATTTGGAGGGAGAAAGAGGACTAAGGTGATTAATGTTCAACATCAAACCATAAAGCTGGTCTGATGGTGTTTATTGTGGTTGTCTCAGCATCATGATATCAAGTATACCATCTTAACCTTTTGCTTGGAAAACCAAGTTGATAAATTAATTACCCTGTTATTTAGTTGCAAAGACGCATCATAATTAATTTTATTATTTTTTTTGTGGTGACCTATAACAGGAATTGTCCCAACAGCTCTGTCATGTGAGTGTAAGAAACTTGTTTCTGCAATTACTGCCGAAAGTTGTAGGCCTACTTATTTTACACCTAGGCACTAGTATGTGAAAAATCCCTCAAAATTTCCCTGCCTCATGTCAGTGGCTCTTCAGGTGATGGTGTCACCTGAAGAACCATTTCAAGAGCCACTGACCCAAGACTGGAGAATATACAGTGTACAATCCAAATTAATGACAAATGGCAGCTATTGCAGATACGACTTTCTTGCACTCACATGACAAATTGCAAAGTGACGGTCATCTGCTGCAGCTACTCGGCAAACAGACAACTACTTCTAACTTAAATGCCCATGCTTGCAAGATGCAGCTATGGTGTAGATTGATTAATTATGCTACGAAGATGCTAACCAACTTTTTCAACTCTAGCTCAAGGAATTTATATACGGAAATATGGACTCGCCACCATTTTGATTTGTCTGCCTTGTAAATCCTATGGGATGGCGGCCATCTTGGATTGTCGCTCATGGAAGATGAGTTATTGCACCTCCGGCATTTTACATTTCTGCGTGCCACGCTTTGAGAGACTTCGAAACGGATTAGCGGGGAAAATTAGCGTAAGCTAATCAGAGCAAGCCCCAGTACAGGCTACTTTAAATGTAGACACAGTTTGCGTGCGAAACAAAATGCACACGCCGTATATGGGTCAAGTGAAGATTTACGCGGTCTGTCTGGATATCAGGCAAAACTCAGAATATATCCGTAGGTACCATAACTCTGGTCCATGGCAGCGAGTCCAGATTCCCCTATAAAATTTCCTTGGTTTAGCTAGAGGCTGTGTCTTGTTAGTATGTCATGGCCATAATGCTCCCAGTTTGAATAAAATAAATTGTACACAAGCCCATTACAGGCGTGCTAAGAAACAAATGTCAAAGTATAGACCTCTGGAAAGGCAGCCGTTACTGACAGTTTCATGGCAAACCCTCACTTAATGCTCATTGGGCTTCCAATCATCAGACGGATAAAGTCTGCATGTCTTCGAGAAACCAGTCTGAATATACGTATGTACATTCAGTGGTGTCAAAAACATGACAGACCCGAGCCATTCCGTAGAGTCTGTACTCCAGACATAGTCGCAGAGGTCTATACTTTGAAATTTGTTTCTTAGCACGCCTGTAATGGGTTTGTGCACTCTTTAATTCCTAAGATAGTCACCTGAAATAATGCTGTTAAATTATGCTCCCATGTGGTTTTAACCCACTGGTTGAGCCCTCTCAACTATAACTGATGATTGGAAGCCCAATGAGCGTTAAGTGAGGGTTTGCCATGAAACTGTCAGTAACGGCTGCTTTCCAGAGGTCTATACTTTGAAATTTGTAAAATAAATTGTATGTATATTAGACCTTTAGAAGTAACAATATCACTCATCCATAGTTTTTCCCAACCCAATCCCAGCTTTTTGCATGCATTGATCCCATTGCTTATTCATATTGCTGCCATCCTTTCTATTCCACATCCACCCATTGCAGAGATAGAAAGAAGTAAGTGCAATCATTATGTGCCATTTTGTTTTGTGGTTTAATTTTAGAGAATAAAAAGAAAATATGTTATACAAATATTGACTGCTTTGAGGGGCATGGTTTAAATTATTTTCCCAAGGTGATCACAAAACCATGAATATGCCTGAAGCGAAGCTGAGGGCATATTCATGAGTTTGAGATCACCGAGTTAAGCCCGAATTAAAAGCTGTCAATATTCGTTTTATATACAGAATATATAGATTTTTGTCCTTTGGTTGGTTAAAAGAACCATTTTAGCACTCAAAGCGCCTGATGATAATTTACGATATTTGTTTCTCATTTCACTGCTGACTGCGTCATATTGTGCGCACAAGATAACTAGCATACACACTGCAGCGCGTGTTTGACCATGAATGCTTAAAGTCGCGCGCTTGAAGCTCAAGTTACACGACGCAAAATACATTGAGCGGGCTTAGTGAAAAATTTGCCCTGGGCATATTAAATTTATAGGGCATAGTTAAATCCAGGCCCTCACTTTTAACCAATCAGAGGACAGGAATCTATATATGAGGTATATAAGTTGTTTTATACCTTGTTGTTTGTCATAATAGATGGGCATATACTATGTGGGGTATAGTAAATGGCATTGTATTCAACTATTCGTCCAGAATATTATTGGATGCCTTTTTATTGTGACTTAATGTTAACTCTTTCACTCCATAATTTTTTTTATCACAATCTGTCCTATTTTGACTGAAAGCCGCTCTGAGCGGCTCACACCGACCCCACTTTATGATAGCATATGATAATTGTAGAGCGCAAGGATTGTTCTCTTTGCTAATAAAAAGGATGGCGCTAGATAGCTCTTCGTTTCTGGCGAATTTTTGACTAATTTGGGCTTGTAAGTTGTTGTTTTTTAGAGCTATTTGAAAATAATGCGTCTAAGTAGAAATTCGGGCCAATCGTGCACGTTTTTGTTAGCGACTGTGAGCGACTTTCTGGAGTGAAAGAGTTACAATGGGCAAAATAAAACATATTTTCCTTCATTAACATTTTTAGTTTCAAAATGTATACACTTTTGCCTTTTAGATATTGTGCACATGGTTTTCATCCAACAATTTGTCCTGTTTAATACCGTGTTAAGAAGAAGCTTAATCACTTACATTTACACTCCTGGTCAAACATGTTTGCGCACAAAACCTTTAACCAGCCATGTCTTGAGAACCGTTCATCATTTGCGTCATATTTTTCGGATTTATATTTTACATATATAGATGTAAAGAACTCAACAGGAATTGCATTTACCGCATTTGACCATTTAAATCGCGTGCTAAACATACTGTATACTTTCTTCCGTTCACTCAAAAACAGAGTTTAAATACATAACTGCACATTTGTTGGAAAACTTATGACCTGAAAATGTTCTTTACGGTTACACGGTGATAACGAGCACTGAACTAATAAACTGCATAGGTACATTAGCAAAAAGTGTGTGTGGTGTATTTGTATATGGTCCGAGAAATCTGCCATTTTTATGGTTATGGAAGATCGAATATCAGAGGAAAAATAAATTATTTATATTGGATACATTTGGCACCTATAAAAACATGATTTTTTCAGAGTCTTGGTTGTTTGATATAATAATTACGTTTTTGCCCGTGTTTAAGCATACGCAAACACTTTTGACCAGGAGTGTACATGAGATAATTAATACTTTCCATCTATCTTGTCGCTTACATAATAGAATATCAATGTTGATGTTAATTGTGTTGATGTTTACTAATTCTGCCAGTTAAGCTACTTGAAGAGTCTGCATAATTGTTTACCTAATCAGTGTGTCTTAAATCTTAACATTTTAACATTCATCTGTTTTAATTATAGTGCACTTTTAATTATTTTATTATATTTAGTGTTACTTAATGATGATTTTATGGGTTTTTTTTATTTGTGTCTTATGAATCACAAACTTCTGTAAAATTAATTTGTTTTAGTGATTTTGACCAGTACATAAAGCGTGTTGTAAATTCTTCTATTTGTATTGGTGTTCAAGTAGTTTAATTTCCTTATAACCACAGTCAAGTTTTAAAAAAATGTTGGTGCTTAATCCATAATGGTTCATACAAATTTGTGTGAGCTCTCCAATCATGTGCATATAAACCCACATTGTTCTGTCAGTCTCAGAGGAGGGTGGCCGTGGCAACTTATTACTGGTTGCCGTACGGTATCGTAGTCGATCCATGGCTTCGTCACATCGTACAACGCCTCTGGCATGCCGTTGGAAAACTCGTGGAAAAATACGGTTTCCGGGATGGTGACTAAAATTATATTCGTAATTGGTAAAAAAATATGATAACATTTATAAACAGTGGGGTTCACGCGTGAACCCTAGTGAATTTGGAATAACATAATTATGTTTATTACTACAACAACACTTTTGTAATTTTTTGAGGAAAGGTAAAAATATGATTTTTGTAATATTTTCTTAAATACATGACCCAGTAGAAATACATGTAAAACGTATCCTAAATTTACATTTTTGAAATCCCTCGTCCCTAAATCAAGAAATATCATATCATATCATATCATATCATATCATATCAAATCGCGTCCTACGCTGCCTGGTTAGTCTATTGAGTGCCAATAGAGGGTTTGCTTGTGACATCATATCGCACCCACAACACCTTTCGCATGTGCAGCAAAAAGAAGTCCGGTAGAATACTGTTATAAACTTACCAAACTACTCCGCCCCACCAAAATGGTGGCGACAAGGGTCTGCTTATATGGTGCCAATCGCATCGTACAAATCCTGTATAATCTTGACAATATGATTATCAAAAGAAAAGAAAATGGCTGATGTACATGTAGACGCATAGTTGCAAGTATATAAAAATCTCAGTGCTTTCTATATTGTTGATTGATGGTATTTGGAAAGTGCCTGCTAATTAATCCAAGGTTATGGTATTTGTGAATATGTTTAGCCATGAAAAAGTGACAAGTTATGTTGTCACTTCTAGTTATTTTAAGCAGCGGAATTTGATGCAATGCATTTGTGAATTGAAATCAAATCATGTTAGAATTATTAAGGACATATCTGTGCAACTAAAAAGATACATTAGTATTTCGTGTAAAGTGCCTTTGTTCTACTGGGTTAAATTTAGTGAAAAATGTGTTGCCTAATATTGGGAGAACAAGTCATGCTTATTATTGTAACTAAAGCCATAACCGTAGTCAAGTTGAAGGAAAAAAGTTCAAGGTGCTGTGTGATGCTTGTAATACATCAAAAAGAATGGCGCACCTGTTGATTTGTGATAGTCTGGACCCTTAGTGAAGCTTCATGATCTATAGAACCAATGCAACATGTTAATAGCTGCACATATTACAAAGTTCTAGTTTCATAAAGCTGTTTCCTCGTTTTTAGTTACCCCTAACGACCGTCCAATTAGGATGTATTACTTGTGGTGGATTTTGATGATTCGAATTGAATTTTGACTGAAATGGAGTTGGGAGCAATCAGGGATAGAATATCTTACTCTTTGCGATACTGACTGCGATTACATTAACAGGTATGACTCTTCTGTTCATGGGACCGGCCGCTTTACGTCCCCTCCGAAGGACGACGATCTCTCATGAAACGTTTACCCAACTCTAAGTACTTCATATGAGGTGCGTATAGATCTAGAATATCTGCCCAATACTACCACCTAGTCAGATTAAGATCTAAGCAAAGATTCCGAGATTCCATTTTGGCAAGTGTCCTCACCATGAATCGAACCTAAGCCCAATTCGTGTGAGGCGAGATCGCTAACCACCACACTACAGCGCCCCAATTACGGCTGTCTTGCTATGTCTAAGAAAGGTAGTATCCTTTCAGAAAAATCACGGCAGCTCAGTTGGAATATGTCGGCATCTGGCAAGGATAAGACCATTAGGCTGTTGCCAGATTTAGGTGTTGCGAAAGGTCAGAACAGCAGAGCAGTCAAAACAGGACGTTGCATGTTCGTATGAGGAAGAGCCTATTTTAGAAATTCAGGTGGGGAGGGCTTAGGCACAAATTCTAGATCCAACATTAGGTGTAAATGGCGATATGTAGCTGGTTTTCTGAGTTGTTTCAATTTTCTTGAAATATACGAAATGCGATTTTTGTGACCCATTCAGTCAATCACTATGCTGTATAAGTGGTATATTTCGTGCTACATTAATTTTCGCGCTTTTAGCGTTCAATTCGCTTAGCGCGAAAAGTGGTATGTACATACAGCCGCACGTTAAAAAAATTACAAGCGCGAAAATTAAAGTGCGCGAAATGATTCAAAATAGTTCAAATTTAGCCTTGCGCGAAAAATATTGGCGTTTACAGTACTTTTTTCTTCAATGTTCTGTTTTAATGTAGCACTTTTCCTGTAGATCTATGTCCTTTCCACTTACTCTGTAGACAACAGTTAAGCTACCTTACAATGTCTAGAGCATACTCCTAATGTTAGATAGCACTCAATGGACTATATTAAATTCCTAGTAACTACCTGTATATTATATTTTGTTGAAGTAATTAATATTAAATGTCTTGCCCACTGGTATATCTCATCGGCTGCAGGGAGAGGGGGGTCAAATTCACCATCTTCTGATTTGGATTCCTGCGTTGTTCCACTAGACCACATGAGCCAAAATAAAGGAGACCCAGCAAAGCTGAGAATCAAATTTATCGTATATATTCAGAAACAAGTTTCAATTTAGGTTAAATCTTATCTTATTGAATTACTTGTTATTATATAATTGAAAGGGACACTGTACATCTAGCTGTCAGTTCTTGTCAGTATGAGTAAAGATGACACATTGTATACTTTGATCAACACTAAATAGACGGGAATTATAAGCCTTTTCTTCATCCGCAAGTAAAACATAATCTCAGTTACACGCGGGCCGTAGATACTGATGTGCAAGTTACACGTGCAACGCGGGCTTGCAGTTGTGCTGTGTCCAGCTACGCACACGCTTATCTGTATCAATTCACGATGTGAAGAGGCCCGCCTATTTGGTGTTGATCAAAGTATAGCACAGAACAAAGCCATGACAGGTTTTATCCCATGTTTTTAATTCCTCAGTGACCCTAACGATTTCATATTTAAAGCAAAAAAGTAGCAAATCAACATAGATTAGGAATAACATATTTGAAATTAAAAATGCCAAAGTTTCCCTTCAACCTATTCAGTCTATATCACTTTTGAGAAAATTGTTTTGATTTCAACTGAAATATTTGACTTGGTGCCAAATCAGCCTGCGGGTTAGATCTTTTAACATAACTGCTTGGTTTATGAATAGAAATGGTACATCTAATCTTGAGTTGAAACCATGCAGCTCAGCACAGGAGAGAGTAATATTATAGCATTTGACTTGATTGATTTTATGTCAAAAAACGAAATTTGATTTTTTCACCATATTTTTGCTTTAGCATCCATTTATTCAAAATCTTCAATAGCAACTTTCCGCTCATTTTGCCAGAGCACCACTCTTTCAAACTAGTGACTTACATAAAATGGCCAATATCTCAATGGAGCAGTAATGTAAATCTTTTTTTTTTTTAATTTGAAAATATTGCTTTTACATTCAGATTTTGGAACATTTGTGACTCAGTTAATTCTTGATTTGCGCTTGTTTACCAACTGCAAGGCATGCGGTGTGAAATGTGCCTCGGAGTTCTTTCCCTTGTGAAAAAATTGGAGGAACACCCTTCCTGATAATGATTTGTTTTCATTTAGGGACATGTCCTGTGGAGGTTTTGGGCATGATATCAAGTGTTACACAGGTATACTCTAAGTTCTGTTATTATGCTCAGTTTTTAACACAGATTTGCAATTTAGCATAAGAACTATTTGGAAGGTAATTTGATGTTGGTAAGCCAAAACATTTGACAACAGTCTTCCCTGTAATCTTAAGTATTGCTAGAAGAGCCAGAGCTGTACGAAGTGGGGGCAGGGGAGGGGTGCCTGGCTCGAAAAAGCGGGACGCTGACAGGACAAATGATATTTTACTACTTTTCTTGTCCCGAGATTACTGTCCTGTAAATTTTTAGTCAAAATAAGCAACTTTTAGCATAAATATCAAGGTTTTATAAAATCAATTTTTGTCTGAAAAACGCGCGCATTACAAACAAATTGATGGTATACATCGGGATGAAACATGAATTTCAGGACGGTAAATGTGTTTGCCCCCCCCCTCCCCTTGGCTTACATGCCTTTGTACGGTCCTGAGAAGAGCTGCATCTCTCATCAAACAATTAATTGCATGCACCGGTGTATGTTGTTTATGGTATGTGTGATTTTTTCCTGGTCAAAACAAAAAATGATTTTGTCCTATATTTCCATGGGATAGACCACTGGACTTCATAGGCTATGTAGCTCATACGCCATTTGTTTCTTTGCATTCTACTCTATTTTTAAAATGTAATATTGTGTTATTGTTCTTGTAATTTTTAATGGACAATTTATTTTTGTATTTGAATTTGATAGTATTGCAGTGTTTTTTTACATAGGTAGTTTGGTTTGGTAGATGTCTTAAGAGGTCATGAAGAGAAAATCTTGAAGTAAATTTAGTCATTAAAACATTTTATATACCTCATATATAGATTCCTGTCCTCTGATTGGTTAAAAGTGAGGGCATGGATTTTACTAGGCCCGGGGCATATTTTTCACTAGGCCCGCTCAATACATTTTGCGTACAATACGGCGCGGTCAGCATTGAAAAGAGAAATATCGTAAATCATTATCGTTCTTTTAACCAACCAGATGACGAAAATCTATATATTCGGGAAGCTTCGGGCATATTCATGGTTTTGAGATCACCTCGGGAAAATAATTTTAACCATGCCCCGAACAAAAAGCAGTCAATATTCGTTTTATATACCGAATATATAGATTTTCGTCATCTGGTTGGTTAAAAGAACGATAATGATTTATGATATTTCTCTTTTCAATGCTGACCGCGCCGTATTGTACGCAAAATGTATTGAGCGGGCCTAGTGAAAAATATGCCCCGGGCCTAGTAAAATCCATGCCCTCACTTTTAACCAATCAGAGGACAGGAATCTATATATGAGGTATATAAAATGTTTTAATGACTAAATTTACTTCAAGATTTTCTCTTCATGACCTCTTAAGACATCTACCAAACCAAGCTTCGCTTCGGGCATATTCATGGTTTTGAGATCACCTCGGGAAAATAATTTTAACCATGCCCCTCAAAGCAGTCAATATTTGTATATTATCTATTTATTGAACCAGGATGTTTTGGATTATAACCATGATTAATGTTAAGCATTCCACATTCTTTCAAGATAAAAATACTGTAAACGCCAATATTTTCACGCTCAGTAATTTTCACGCACAGCTGATTTTGGACCGTTTCGTGTGTTTTTATTTTCGCGCACATGAACATTGGCAAGTATGTAATTTCCTTTGTAACAAATTCAAAGTAATTTTTGTGGTGCATTTATTTTCGCGCTAAATTAATTTTGCACGAAATAAATGTAGCGCGCAAAATACCACTTCTAGAGTATTACCCTTGTAGACCTAAACGTTAGACATGAACAGTGGTTGAACTTGCTGTCTGTTTTTTTATTTCCACATTCTTTCAAGATGAAAATATTACGCTTGTAGACCTAAACGTTAGACATGAACAGTGGTTGAACTTGCCGTCTGTTTTTTTATTTCCAGGATGTTGGAGAGTATCACCATGATCCATCCGTCGAAGGTTCAACCCCAGATACTAGATCTGAATAAATTGTGTCCATCCATCAAAGAAATTCAAAGCAGCTATGTCAAGATTCAGGAAATGTGCATTCCAGGTAAGATGGCCGGCCATATTTGTATATTTCGTCATGTGAGTGCAAGAAAGTCGTATCTGCAATAGCTGCCATTTGTCATTAAATTTTTGACTGCACACTGTATAATATCCAGTCTTGGGTCAGTGGCTCTTGAAATGGTTCTTCAGGTGACGTGGTCACCTGAAGAACCATTTCAAGAGCCACTGACATGTAGCAGAGTAATTGTGAGGGCTTTGTGAAATTCTAGTGACAAGGTTTTAAAAATGTAACACAAGGCAGCCATTGCAGATACGACTTTCTGGCACTCACATGACGATTTATAATATTCCTAGGTGGGTCAAGCTTGTGAATTGAGTCAATCAAAGTTTGGTCTTTCAACACCAGTACAATATTGAAAAGATCTGTTACATGTATTAGAGCTGACGGCTCATTTATCGTGGTCAGATGAAGTTTTTCAGAGGTGTGATCTTTTGATAATGCTGGAAACAGTGTTCTTAGGTTTTCTATCTAATAGCAAAGGATTACAGAATTTCCTCTCCCCTATTTATAGCATTGTACCTCGTTAACACAAAATCTGTGAGCACAAAAACCCTGATAACACAAAATGGATGTTTGTTCCCTGATATTGATTTTCTGTGTGAATCAGTTGGATAACACAAAATCCTGATAACACAAATTAAAATCTTTTGTCTCAGTAATTTTTTGTTAATGAGATTTCACTGTATACCCTATTGCAATGACATCATTAAAGCTCTGGAGGAACTGGTTTGATCAAGACAGATGAAATATTCCACTTATCGAAATCAAAACATCTTTCACCATTGCACTGGTTTTGAATGACCAAGCTTTTAAATATATCCTATTCTACAAGTCTGATGAGTTTATACATGAAACATGTGAATTGTTGCGCCAGAATCGGACACATAATTCCTTGGATGGTACAAGTTGATAAACATCCATGATCAAGGGGAATGAGTCAATGTCTGAAATATTAATTTTCAAATTCAAGGTAACCGAAGGTAAAAATTTGTTCTTGTTTGTTTATCGTTTCTAAAGTTCAGAAAATTGATGGAAGTAGTTGACATTTTTTAACATGCAGTTGGATGGTAATAAAAATCTTCATTGATAATTTAATGTCAGTCATGTTTCTTGATTGTGTCACATGTATGTGGCATCAAATAAACATATGGTGATGCAAAGTGGAGCCATGTATGTAGTGATTTGTTGGAAGCTGATCAAGATTATAACTCTTGGTTCAAGGGGCTATTAGGAGAATGATTTCAAACCTCCTAAAATGAATAGTCTACACTTTGTTCTTGAAGCAAAATTGATATCATTGGGCCTAACTGTAGTTATCATTCAACTACGGATTACAGTCACTTTGAATTGTCAATGAGAGTCATATATACCTTGAAGTATGCAACAAGCAATCAGACTCTGCTATGAGATCCATAGCATGTCCCTTGTATTCTGCAACATTGTGAACTGGTGGTTTTGTATTATTGAAGAGACTAGTAATGATTTATTAGGATAGGTTAAGGACGAATCACTGCGTATTAATATATTTTTGCATGAATTCTTCATAATTTTTGTACTTTGGGGTGGCAAATTTTGTTGCTAACACATTGACAAACATTGTAAATAAATTCATTTGAATATTCAGCAGCAAGATTTGGTACGTTCTTATGATTCAAGAAATACGGACTAATTTACTTCCCCGTATGGTCGTATTGTTTTTTGTGCGTTAATCTGATGCTTGTTGCATACTTCAAGATTTACAGAGTATAGTTAATATTTGACTTGAAAGCAATTTTGAAAGTATACTCTAGGTCCCATCAAAAACTTACAATAACCCCATGACCCAACCCTAACTCACTAACCATGACCCGACCCTAACCCTACACATACCCTAACCCTAAAATTTTGGATGGGACCTAAAGTATACTTAGTCCAAAGTTTTTGATTTTTATTTTGGCCTCAGACAGAAATTCTTGTTTTATCTGAGAAATTATTTGTTCTAAGATAGTGCAACACAAAGACTCTGGCAAAATCTGCAGAGGCCACGCAATGTTCGAAATGAAGAGGCACTTTGAGGTTATTGTTGGATATTGTCTTCTGACTCATAAGCCAGATGATGATTAAGAAATACAAGATCAGATAATTGTTTCCTTTTTGTAAGCAAAAGGCCTACAAATCTGTTTTAGGCATACGATTCTGACAGCAGTTCCGGCGCAAGTTGACAGAGCGGTAATGAAAAGAAAGTGTGGTATTACAATCTACAAAACCTCATTTTGCCATATTTGGTCTGTTTTATTGTCTTGTTGAAAAATCATGATTTTTTTTGGCTTTTTTTTTGCACTTTTTGGCTATTTTTGTGACTACTAAGAAGTTAATCAAAAATTTGAGAAAACTTTCCCTAGAACTATCTATTTAGATGATATTTACCTATTTTGTAAGATTTTTGCCAAATAATACTTTTTCTAGGCATTTTCAAAACATTTTGGCAAAATAACTCGTTTTGGTGAGTTTCTAAAAAGCGAGTTCATGTTGAAGTATATTCATTTCGAAGATCCAGTATATAATACAAAATTCAATTAAATAATTAATCTTTGTGATCCATATTTCAAAAACATGATATTACAGAGGTTTCAATGGAGACTATACCATCTTTCTCATAATTAGAAACGCTTAAATACTTGCATTGGTCGTTTGACGTATATTTTGTATTGCTTTCATTCAATTCTGGAATAATAATGATTTTTTCTTCCAAATTTTCCAACATTCTGTAGCTGTAAAGTATCCCAGAAGGTCTAAGAATTCAAATGACAGCAGAAATGGTCAGTTGATTAATCTGAGCATACAAAGTAAATAAAGCTGCCAGGCCTTTTTAGTTTAAATGCTGCCAAGATGCCACAGAGAAATGAAAATAATTTTTGTTTAATTTATATCAGTGGTGGGCAACCAACGGCCCGCATACTCTTTCTGTGCCCGCCAAGCTCACAAAGAAAACAAATAATGTGTACAATTTGAAAAAGGTTGCTCGAAATTAATATTTAATACTTATATAAATTGTGTGTGGAATTAACTTGTCATCTCATAAATCTGGTAATATCTTTCAAATTTGAACAAAATTGCTTATTGATATATTAATTGTTTTCATTAACATTTAGAATATTCTTTCTAAATAAGCTAAAGCTTCATATTTTCAAAAACAGCGGATCATGTATACACCATTGCTAGGCCTATAGCGAAATTTTGGATGCCTTATAGACCTCTATGACCAATATACATTTAGATAGAGAAAGACAATTCTTTTCCCATTCTAAGCAAACAAAAATGCAAACAAAATTTTTTTTTAAGAAAGTTGAACATTTAGGGTTTTTTAAATTCTTAGAAAAGGTGTTAATTACTCAGAGTATATTTGGTGCAAATCTGTTAATATCCATTGACAGAGACTACAGTACAGTAAAAAGGATTATGTAAAAAAGGGGATCATTATAATAGAAAATGAGTCAATCATAATATTGGAGTGCCTTTCCGAACTAAACCAAGTATTCCATAGGTCTCAATGAGCTATTTTTAGTAGACGTTGGATGCGGCCTGCAAGAAATATCACAACTCTTTTTTGGCCGGCGGTAGTGAAAAGGTTGCCCACCACTGATTTATATGCGTATAGTCCATTTTCTGTCATTTAACATCACAGAGTGCTAGTCTACCTTAACATCTTTGATTGGTGCTATCATTTCCGCATATACCGTGACAAGATTTTAGAAAGACTAGTGATGTTGACTACAGAAAAACAATTGAGTCTGAACCTGATGAGTTGGCCTCATCAGATCAAGTCAGCTGCATTTTCATGTTTTTGTTGGATAATTTGAGGATATCATTTTAAAAAGCAATGACTTAATCGAAAAAAAAATATATTTGCTTGGTACCTTACTTAATTTGCTCATATTTAATAGTGTAGATGATTAATTAGCTGCAATTCAATTATTTCTTACGTTTTCTTGCAATTTTATTTCAGACTGTAAAATTGACACTTGTACAGTATGTGATGGCATACCCTGAAAGGGGGGGGGGACTTTACAGATGATGTCAATTTTGATTTCATCATTTCATCTGTTACAGCATTTTCTAAGCTTTAAAATGAAACTTACTTGTTGAAATTGATCAACATAATCAAATTTTACAACAGCAAATCTGCTGGAAATGTTTATATTTTGTTTATTTTTTGCTAACTATTTTCACCAATTTCTTGAATGAAGTGTTCTGTTGTAAAGTTCCCCCTTTTGGGGTGAGCCATCATATATGAGAAATATCCACCAATTAAATTGGCAAATTGCTTAATATGGACGTTTTCTCATGTATATGTTTTCTCAAGTTATGAAGTTCCCAGTATTTTTAGTTTTTTGGTGGAATTTTCCCCTTATAAAACCAATTTTTGCAATATACTGTGTACATAATTGACCCTTCCTGCCTATTTGAATTTGCACTACTTCCATTGTATGAGAAAACAATTTATTGGTGAAGCGGGAAATTTAAATGGTTGTAAATAGCTTTAACAACAGACAGGAAGGTGTCAAAAAAATGTTATTACTGCAATAATATATTGTGAGAATTTTTCATTCCTTTTGTTCTTTCCCATGCCATGGAAAGGAGCGCATATCTTGAGAGAAATGGTCAGGGTTTATATGTAACTGTCCTCCATAAACTACCAGTGAAGTTAGGTCCGCTCGCCAGTCCTACAGCTTGCTAGTCCGAAAGCTCGCTAGTCCAAATTTGAAAAACGGCTCGCCAGTCCGAATTTCAGAAACAACTCGTTAGTCCGAATTTGAAAATAGGTTCGCTTGTCCAAATTTTTAAATAGACTCGCCAGTCCGAATTTAGAAATAGGCTCGCTAGTCTGAATTTTGAAAAAAAAGGGTATTTTTCCTATTCGGACTAGCGAGCTGTTTTTAAAATTCGGACTAACGAGCCTTTTTTTAAAATTCGGACTAGTGAGTCGCTTTTCAAATTTGGACTAGCGAGTCTATTTTCAAATTTGGACTAGCGAGCTGTTGGACTAGCAAGCTGTCTGACTGGCGAGCTGTCCCCGTGAAAATTTTGTTTGATTGTAGATTCAAATAGAAATTACATTCAGCATAAATTGATAATTGTTTAAAAATGACCTGCAAAATTGGGTTACGATTCTTTGCATATTTCCAATGCGGCAATTGGCAGGACCAGAAGGAATCAATATTCTCACTTAGGGTGAAAACATTGTCGGCCTCCAAACAAAATTTTCGCTACCAAACATTTGGTCGTGATGTCAAAATGACGAGTGACTCCAAATAAAATAACTTCAACACCGATTTAAGATCAAATAAAATTTCGCTCTAGATTGCACATGTATTGAATTGCCACTTACATTGCACCAAATGTTTGTTACCGGCTCATACTTTGACGTTATGACCAAATGTTTGGTAGCAAAAATTTTGTTTGGAGGCCGACTATGTTTTCACCCCTTATAGCCAAAATATATAAGCATTTATATATCAATCACTAAAAAAAGGGATTATTTCTGTTGCATTAATGAATGGATTGGAATATTAATCTAAATGGTTTTGTAAGTTCCATTAATAAAACCATCATATTTATATACCTTATTATATACTACATCATCATTTAACTGGAGTAAAACCACCTGCATTATCCAAATAAGCAACTATGTTATCAATAGCATATTATCAGCAGTAGTCCTAGATCCGGGGGGGGGGGGTGGTTCTCAAAAAAAATTTGTACGGGGGTGTGCCACGCAGACATCTTGATAAGGATTGTTCTCTATACCTAAAAAAAGGCAATGTTGCAACCCTTCACCATACCATTTTTCCGCAAAAAACACCAAATTTTTCCATTTAGGCGCATCAGGTCTGTAACAAAAACCCACCCATCGATATACCTAAAATGGCGAAATTATACTCCAAAACCGTGGCATACCCCGTATATCAACCTAATGTGAGAATCCCCCCTCCCGGGACCAAGATTTAGTATCCACTTCAAAACTCCTCTAACTTTGTCCTTGGATATTTTTTTAATCTGTATAATGTCTACTGCAATTTTACAATTACATGATAAGTAATGAATTATGCCTCTTAACTAAGATGTTGAATTGCAGAAGTAATGAACAAAAATACACACTCCCGGTCAAAAGTGTTTGCGCACAAAAACTTTAACACAGCAATATCTCGAGAACCGTTCATCATTTGTGTTACATTTTTTCGGATTTATATTTTACATATATGGATCTAAAGATCTCAACAGGAATTGAATTTACCGCATTTGAAAATATGATGTGTTAAACATACTGTATACTTTCTTCCGCACATTCAAAAACAGAGTTTAAATACATAACTGCACATTTGTTGGAAAACTTATGACCTGAAAATGTTCTTTACGGTTACACGATGATAACGAGCACTGAACTAATAAACTACATAGGCACATAGCAAAAAGTGCGTGTGGTGTATTTGTATATAATGGTCCAGGAAATCTTTTTTTCTGAATCTTGGTTGTTTGATATAATAATTGTTTTTTCCCGTATTTCAGAGTGTGCAAACACTTTTGACCGGGAGTTTAAAATTGCAACTGGAACCATTGTCTGTTGGCAGTGGAGTTTTGAAAGGGACCCATTGTATATCTTGATTAATCTCTATCCATTCACCTGATTTTTAATGAAGGAAAAAAAAAATCATCTATTTCCATTGTAGGATACACTTAATGAACTTATCATTTTAGCTTTCATATATTACAGTATAGTAGGCCTATATCATTTCATAATAGTCACCGCAATTCTACGAGGACACTCTAGTTTTGTTCATACGAAGTGTAATCATCGATGACAACGAATCATCTATGAATAAATATTGATTAAATATCAACTACGCACGTTCATACTTAGCATTGTCATCGATGATTATTTGTTGGCAGAATACTCATCGATAATAAATTTTGGATATGATGTCACGTCTCGCTAGATGCCAGTACGTACAAGTTTACTACAAGTTGTTCTCACGTAAATAGATTCATTTGTTGTAAGATTGAGTTCAAAATATATATCCACGACTTAAGCCAAGTCACTTGTGATCAAGCCATCAGCCAAGATGGCGAAAGCTAAAGTCGTGAGTATATGTTTCTGGATTTGTCACGCATAATCATATATAAGTTGTTCTCAGTTCTGAAATCATGTCAGAAGAAGCAAAGTGGGAAAATTACATTGTATAACAATAGAGAACAAACAAAACAGAGAAAATATCCTTGAAGAAGAAGGTATAGCCTTTATCATACTTAGTCAATCGTCATGTTATATGATATTAATTGGAAAAACCGTCGGACGGAAAAAAAATATAAAGAAAATATCCATGATTAAAAATGGTTTAATCTTTATACTCTGTCATTTCAAAATAATAAAATAATTCTCCGACATATTTTCACCTAAAAATTCTTAATTTTGTTAATGAAATATTAGCCAGTAGCCACGTTGTATGTAAAAATAATTTTAAAAATAAGGAAACACCTTGACATCAGCAAATGAGATACAGGCATTCAGTAATGTTACATGTACAGTAGACCCAGAGAGATAACATAATACACAAGTTCATGCATCAATAGTCATGCTTATCTTTTAGTCGTTGACGGACCTAAACCTCGATGACTAGTCGTTGATTAAAGCAATACTATAAAGTGTAAAATGAAGAGGCTCCTGTCACCATACCTGTCAACTAGTCAGATTTTATCTTATGTAGTAAGATTTTTGAGGCTTATAACAGCAGAAAATCTTACTAAATAAGATTTCTGAATCTGTGAAACATAGCAATAATTAGTACTTTTGTGTGTAAAATCTACTTTTTAGTGAAATTATCTACTTTTTGGGTTGCAAAGTCTACTTTTACACATTTACAGGTTGGCAGGTATGTGTCACTCATGACTTGAGTTTTTGGGCTTATTAGGTTTGTTTTTGGTAGATATGAATACCCTCCAAACGATTTGGCTTAAAGATGCTTACTTTTTCTGTTATGGTCATTTGTTGAATTAAATTCGGGATCCGAATTCCACACAGCCTCAGCACACTTTACAGAGTAGTTCTAATCAATGGGTTAAATCACTACCTGGACTCCATGGGGCCAAAGGGCTTACTGCGGCCTACATATTGGGGCAACCCTAGCTTGAGCAATTCACACCCTCATAGAATATACAGTTTTCGAACACTCAGCTCCAACTGGACTTGAACGCCGAACAATTGATATCTTATGTTTAACAGTCTGAGAACTAACCGACTGAGCTAGGGAGAAGAGAAGAGCCTATGGATACAATTTTTCTTTAATGAAAGACTTTAAAACAGATTTCAGATTATAATAAAAAAATATTGTAGAATTAGTTACTTATGATAGAAACTTATATAGCAGCTTATCAGTTGTCAAAAATGATATTTCTATCAGGCCCAGAGAGTTGATTCTGGTATACAGTGGCATGCGCAAAGGGAGCTGGGGGTGGGGGAGGCTTCAGCCGGAGGAAAAGAGACAATTGTGGGAAAAGAAAAGGGGCCCTCACTAAACATTGTGAAAAATTTCAACCCAGCACAGAATTTTCTACACTTATTAACCTCCTTATAAACATAAATATCTTCAATTCAAAAAATTCAAAAAAATTCAAAACAGTTCAAATAATTCAAGAGATATAAAAGAAAACCACTTTGTACAAGAATGAGTTATAATGTTACCAGATTTTGTGAAGTAAAACATTTGTTTGTCGTGCAAGCCAGTTTTCATATAGTATTAGGTGCAATGGAACATATCAAAAATTCTTTTTTTTTTTTCAAAGGAGACTAATTGTGACTGTCATCCTTGTCTTATTATAAAATGTAGCTTTCAATTTCAATGACATGACTTATGGTGTGTTCAAAGTTTAACAATTCCATCAAAATGCATTGCTCTATATCTACTGATACCTCTTTTTGCACTAGTAATGCATGTCCAAACTGTATCTGTACAGTAGATGTCAAGTGAAACTTTTAAGGGGTTTTGATTTTTTACAATTTTTTATGACAAAAATCTTTATCCTGCAGTCATAAGCAACTGCATTTGTGAGAAAAACCCCTTTATGTCATCTATATTTGTATGACAAACAGACGACGATGGCCATGCCTCTCCACCGTCCATAATTGATAGAGATACCTCCGCTTGGAACAAAAACCATTTTGTTCAGTGTTTTAAGCCCCGTTGTTGACAGTGGCGTGCCCAAAGGGGGGGCCGGGGGGGGGGCACGTGCCCCCCCAGTTTGATGAGTCCCCCCCAGTTTTGATATTTCAGTCGAACAAATGGTTTTTGTTCCTCCGCTGGGGTTCACGCGTGAACCCCAGCGGTTTTGGAATAATACATGTACAGTAAAGTGTATTACTATAGGAGCACTTTTGTTATTATTTGAATAAAGGTAAAAATATGAGTTTTGGCATTTTTTCAATATCAATGCGCCAATAGAAAGACGCGTAAAATGTTCCCCAAAATTTGCGTTTTCGAAATCCCTAGTCAATAAATTTAGTAGCTTCTTCTAAATGGCTAGGATCGCGACAGCCACCGCCTGATGACAAAAATCTTTATACTGCAGTCGTAAGCAACTGCATCTGTGGGGGTGTATTAACGCCTATAGTTGATGTTCTTTTATCTAAATTGAAAGCTCCATATTTACTAAATACACAGGTGATTCCTGGTGCACTATGACTCCATGACTTTACTAACCACCTACAACAAATACCTTATATCAATTGACCTCATCCATTGACCCTTGAATTATAACCACCATTGCAAAGTAACACAACAATATAATATTGGTTTCATTAAAGGCCGATCAAGATTATCATTTAACAGATGAATAATACCAATATATAGCCATAAATGCTTGCTGAAAATACGCATATGATTTTTTCTCATCCCTGCACCC
>JXSR01S006203.1:42686-55708 GCA_000969725.1 Ophiothrix spiculata
AAATCTGTAATACAATGATGTAATTACCTGTTCAAAATTTTTACAAAACTTCATACTATTTTCGAGTGATACATGTTTCCCTTTTCTATTATCAATCAATATAATTTGCAACATTTGTGTAAATAAAATTACAATAAAAAACAAATACATTGTTCAATAATTTGTTAACTCATCTTAAAAAAATACACAATATGCATTTGGATAGAATCAGATATCACGTCTGAATAGATACATTTGAAACGGATGTTTCCAAATATATTTTGTTGGATTTTTACTATGCTAAATTAATTTCAGTTCTTTCTTCTTTCAATCATTCAAGGTTTTTTTTTTTCAATGTCACCTGTAAAAGCTAAAATTCAAGTAATTGAGGACCCTAGAACTAAAAGGGGGTTAAGTCACAAAATCTTGAAAATTGAGTTTTGTCAATTTCCTGCTACAGAATTCTCATTTCTACATTCTGTAAAAGTTTTGTAGTAATTTGATGATCAGAACATGCGTAAAAGTCTCTGCGAAATACAGCAATACCATTCAAGGCTACACAAATGATTTTATGTTTGTGCCATTTTCTCAGTTCGTACTCAATGTGACTTAACCCCCTTCTAGTTCTAGGGTCCTCAATTGTTAAACTGAATCCATCAACACCATTAGGTTAAAGCACACAGCTACTGGAACTTGTGATGATTGGAAATCTAGGTTACCCTGGCCATATTACAATTTAAATTGGGTCAATTCCAAACACCTGAACACTTCTTCCACTTTTTGGTCCATGATAGATCTGCCCGAAGATTTTTAGTAAAAACGGCATGAATGATATTTTATCGATGTATAACCAATTTTTAAAATAAAAATTGTGGGTCACCGGATTCATTTTTGCATGAGAGTCAGTTTAAAAACAGCATTTTTGGAGGGTTTTTTGGGGAAAATTAGTACAGGGGTCTATGGGAAATGTGGCAAAAGTGACATTATTTATTGTTGATTCAAAAAATCTGCCTGAGCATTTTTGTTATTTTTTTCACAAAAGTTGCACACAAGTATGTTCTTTCAAATAAAACAATAAAAATTGGGGGTCACCGACTTAATTTTCCAGAAAAATATTAAAATTTTGCAATTTTTAGCTTAAAAACACTATTCAGAGTAAATGCGTATTGCGGCACTTACCAACTCGGACACTAGCGCGTACTGGTACGCGTGGATGGCGCGTGGACCAGACACCTTAAGATCAAGCTGATTCTAAGTTACTGCTAGTTTGTCAAATCTGTTACAATGCAGTAAAAGAGTCCACTTCTGCAAATGACCTCTCCTTCAGCCTTGTTCTTGCCATTAGTCATACAACACTTGCATGAAAGCTCCCATCTGTCAAAAAGTACTTTTTGATAAGTTTTCAAACATCTGTTCAAAAAGAATTTCCAGCGTAGAGTTAGCTACTGCAGGTGTTATCTGAGACTGAAATCTCTTGCAAGTAATTAGATCATATATAACATAGGAGGGCTCTGCGTCCTTTCAAGACACCACTTTAATAAAATACATAAAAAGTACATTTTACTCTTTAAAACAGTTCCCAAACATAGTATTAAGAGTGTTAATTTTGGAAACTGATTGAGCATGAATTCAAACTTGTAGTATGTGTGTGGAACTATTAAGGCTCTTTAGAAAGAGATTTTAGTCTAGTGTGCCTGAGAAAGCTTTAAGCTTACCCAAGTCATGTTGCTAGTAAACTGTCTAAATTAAGGAGCAGTTTGCTATTCTTATTTACAAAATTGGCCAAGACTTGTAATTGATGTAAGTTTTCATTATGCACAATAGACAAAGTTAGGATGATACAATGTACCCTACAATTGATTGACTGATTGGGGTGAAAGTAAAGAGAAAGGTCATTTGATCACTTGATTGTATAGATGTGTATTGTAGCAGGACACCTTAAGCGGTAGAAATACTTCGTCATTTTTGTAGTCATTTTCATTCAGAATTTTGCTCATGGTGATTGGTTTTTAAGAATGGAGTAAACTGTTTATTCTGAATGAGAATTTTCATTCTTAATTTTCACATTGATTGTGGAGAATGTATTAAATGGAGACCTATTTTTCATCCCATTGCACATTTGCAAGTGCTCACTGATGGGTAGTATAAAGTTTGATATTGATTCTACGGACTAGATCTATTTATGGTAAGCTAATCTCTTCTTGCAATGATGGTTATGATTTACACAATGATGAAATTGTACATGGGAAAATGTTCATTCAGAATGAAAGTTTACACCATTCTTAAAAACCAATCACCATGAGAAAAATTCTGAACGAAAATGTCTACAAACTACAAAAATGACGAAGTATATCTACCACTTTAATATTGCTCATATATAAAGTGATTTTTCTGCATACAATTGTCTGTTTTGCACAAATATTGAAGGCCAGTATTTCTGAAACAAAACAAAAATATCAAGTGATGTTTCCATCGGTTTATATGACAATACTAAATTACTGATGAGACACATCTGCTTTCAATTCCCCAGACAACGGTGGATATGCCTCTTTACTGCTACGATTTGATCATGTAAACCTACGCGGTGTCGCGCATGTAATTTCAATTATGTTAAAATAGTGCATCGAATAAACTTAAAATTCCTTTGCTACGAATGGGGTTCACGCGAGAACCCCATCGGATTTAGAATAATACAATAATGTGTATCACTATAGGAGCACTTTTGTTATTATTTGAATAAAGGTAAAAATAATTTTTTTGTAATATTTTCAATATTAATGCGCCAATAGAAAGACACGTAAAATGTATCCTAAATTTGCGTTTAAGAAATCCCTAGCCCTAAATTTACTAGCTTCTACTAAATCACGGCCGCCCCTGCCTGCAATTCCCCTAAATTAGGGTACAATAAACTAAATATATCATGTTGTGTAAAAAGACACCAAAATGACAGTATAGCAATGAGCCAATAGTGTGCAAAAACAGTTGCCTATTGTGTCGTACAAACCCTCTGTTGTACATCATTTTCATACCAAGTTAAATGGGAATGTCATCCTTTTTTCTTTGTTTAATGACCTATCCAAGCTTTTGCATTTTCGCATGAAGATCTGTGTATATTGTCATAAAGTCAATGTGTCTTTTTCATAACAACCCCCAAACTTCATATTTGAGGATTGAGGGTCCATGTTTAGACTTCAGAGCTGGGTTACTTACATTGACAAGGTATACGTATATTTGCCTGCCTTTTGGAGAGGGTTTTCACAGATTTTTGTATAGCGATGGGGTGGTTTTCTTCAAAAATGATTGCGCCCAATTTGTCTAAATTGGGTGTATTTTGGGAAAATTTGCTCAAAAAGCACCCAAAATTGGTATACTGATGGGTTGGTTTTCCAGTCAAAAATAGGTATAGAGATGGTCAAATTTTCAAAGTGCGGCAGGCACATATATATACAAAAAAATTTGAAGATCCCCCCTCCCCGGGCTTCAGAGAGATGGATTTCAATGCATACAATCTCAGAAAAATGTTATTTAACACTAATCTTGATCTTGTTTTGTCATTTCAGAGGTATCAGGTCGTGACCTGTCCTGTGTTGTCTCCTCCTTGGTGCAACTCATGTTAGATCCATACAGTCGCAGTCAACTGGGATTCCAGAGCTTAATACAGAGAGAGTGGGTCATCGCAGGCCACCCATTCCTGGATAGATGTGGTCATATAACTCCTAGTGATGGAGACGAGGTCAGTGTTCTAACTAGTACTTTATTTGGTATTATTTTAAACCAATGTATGCAGTTGTATACAGTGGGGAATGAATGCTTGATTCAGCAATATGCTGGATCAAGCATGCACCCGGGGGGAACTCAATTTTGAAAGGGGTAGTTATGTTATGCATGAAGCGCCGAAATGATGTCAGGTGAACTGATTTTCTGTAAAAAATTAACCTTAGAAACCATTTTTTGGGGGTCTAGTGAACTGAAATTTTGGCCCAAATAGCATCCTGAACTGAAAGTTTTCGCATTTCTCGCACAGGGGACCAACTATTATTGTGATAGTTCAGTCTGATTGTGACAGATAGGGGAGATATTTCTTGCAAATTTTGCATTTGGGGCTAAAATTTTATAGTTTTCCTCAAAAACAGGGTCAAAAGAACTGAATCACGCTGAAAATAGGGATTTAGTGAGCGGCCTGGCGGCCTGAAAAAGGGGGTCTTGACCGCTGGACATATGTATCCTGCCCACATATGTGAGTGCCCCCCGGGGCATGCACGCTGAATCCAGCAGGCAAATCATGCTCCTTTCAGTGTGATTGGGAAATCGAGAGGTGCCCCAGTCAAGAAAACATTGGTCGTTGACATAACACAAAATACAAGAGTAGTACTATCAGGTAAATCAAACACCAAAAAAACTTTGTACCAGGTGAAAAAAAAGTTACCTTTGCATTAAAATAATATAACAGGGTCCAATGAATGGAGCATGTTCGCATACTAGTTTAAGCGTGCATGCTCAATCCAGCAGACCACCGGATCGGGCAGTTGTTCCCGACTTTATATATAGCTGGACTGGCAAAATAGTCTAGATAGGTTTTTAAAAAAAACCTTAACTTATATATATTGGTGTTTTATTCAAAAAGCAAATCGTGGCCCTCAGGCCAAATTACATGCTAATTAACAATATAAAATATTACAAAAACATTATCACATTAAAATATTGCACACAGAATATATTTAAATATCAAAATACAAATTAAGAGACAAAAAGGTTTTAAAAACCCCATGAAATTGCACATAGAAGTCATAAAAGATACAGTACCAGCTGTATCAAGTGGGGACATATAGAAGAGTTAAAAAATACATACACATGATAATCATTTGTTTAAAATTTTGATAAAATAGGGTATAGGACTATTTTCGAAGCGCTTTGTCCTAACCCGCATTTGAGAAATATTGGCACTATTACGAAGGGAGCGACCATGACACGAGAAGAGATTTAGTCCGCTCATTTTTAGGGCGCTCTTCAGCAAACCTACGACAATGGTTCTCGCTCCTTTCAAACAGGGAGTCAAATTGGCAGCTACCCAACGCATCAATGTAAGACTCATATGAGTTACCAAGAATAATGTGACATGCTCTTCTTTAGATGTATTCAATATCACGAGATTGTTTGGAAGTGATACTTGGGTGCCACACAACGTCAGCGTACTCGAGAATCGGTCTTACATAGCCACCGTACACCACACGAAGTTCGTCACTGCTAAAGCCAAAGCGCTTTAATGTCCTCAACATAAACAACCTTTTGTTGGCTTTTTTTCAACATATTGTCAACTAGTATGTTCCATTTAAGGTTGTTTTCAAGGTAAATTCCCAAAACCTTTGCTTCATTGACATAAGACAGTGGCTCGAGACCGATTCTCAAGTCGCTAGGCTGGAGGGGATTTTTACCAAAATAAAACTGGAGGGCTTGACACTTGGAGGGATTCAACTTGAGCATATTATCCTTCGACCATTTGGTAAATTCATCGAGATCAGCCTGCAGAGAGCTTGAAGGATAATGTGAACAAGTAGAATTCTTTGCAAATGTCAAGTCATCCACATATTTCCAGCACATAAAACAAAACGTGACATAAATTGATGATGGATTAAACTTCTGCACCACTGTAAATTACGTACCTTCAGAAGTACTTTCGGATGTGCTACATCCATCCTCAGCTTGATCTTGTTGCTTTGAATTTTCTCTTGGCGATGACGCATAAGATGGCGAGATAACATTCTCAAGTTTTCATGACGTCATTGTCATCTTATGACGTCATCACCAAGAGAAAATTCAAAGCAAGAAGATCAGCTGAGGACGGATGTAGTACATCCGAAACTACTTCTGAAGGTTCGTAATTTACAGTAGTGCAGAAGTTTAATCTATCATCAATTTAGTTTTTACCACTATGTATGAATCTCCACTTTTATATAAAACATGATAGCAATGACTATTTAACAAAAGTGTCAAACACCAGGCACAATCAGATATGGTGATGTAGATTTTTCGCTCACATAATTTTTGTCAAATTTGTGTAAATCTGAAAATAAGTCCATTGTTTTTCCTTTGTTTGCAGGCACCTGTATTCCTGTTATTCCTTGACTGTGTTCATCAGTTGATGGAGCAGTTCCCATCCGCCTTTGAATTCACCGACACATACCTCATGACCGTATGGGATAGTATGTTCTCTGGGATCTTCGGCACGTTTGTCTTCAACAGCGAGAAACAACGAGTGAGGACATGCCGACAAGGCGCCAACACACCCATCAAATTAGCCACGGTGTGGGCTTGGACATTGCAATACTCCAAGAACGACCAGAATCTATTCAACAATCCGCTCTACATATTGAAACAGTCGCAAAAGAACGGCAAGAATCCGCGAGAGATGGCGCTTCATCAACTCATACGAGACATGCAACCCAATTACACCCAAGGTTGCAACATGGGGATATATCGCAGCATGGCAAAACAGAGAGTTATTTCGCAAAAGAATGAGCCACTTAAGTCTGGTAGAAGGACTCCTAAGCCTAAAAAGCCACTAGTGCCGCCAATTCCGCCGCCAAAACACACATTCCCGAATCCAAACATAAACGGTGCCAATTCAACAAGTAGCAATGCCAATGCAATTGACCCTAATATTCTCATTCCATCACTGACCGGACCTTTCATACTATTCTGGACTGCGTGTTATTTGCGCTGGATTCCAAGCGTACATATCGTAGGAGGTGGATCAGCAGCCCTGTACAAACAGCAATGTGAACTGGTCGATGAAATCCAGCATCTGAAATTGAAGCTTCGTAATCTGAAGAGGCACTCCCCCGACAGAGCGAGCACCATAACCAACGGCTCAAATGGCATTCCTGAAAACAATATTTACTTTACGAGTAATCCAGACAGGCACGATAAGAAAAACAATAACAAGATCTTCACGTCGGCATTCCCGTATTCCATCAGCGACTTGTCGTTTATTGGTGGGGATAGGAGGTCCTTCTTGGGCACCCCTCTGGCAAGGTTTCTGCGAGGGCAGAGCTTGATGGATGCAGACCCCCATGGAGCAAATGGGAATAATTTGGTTGAAACAGATGAAGTCGAGTTATGAGGTGGAACTACCATGAAGGGGTTGATTGTTTAATCAATGCAAAATACACATTGTAAGGTTGGTTGGGTTCTTTCTGCAAGTAGAATGAGTGAGTTAGTTCCTATAGGCCAAACAATACCTTATTGGGCAGTGTAAACAGATATCCAGAGTGCAGGGCCAAATTGTTTGTATATGCATCCTCAATCATGTGTTTTTGTTTACATTATCCAAGAAATGTGTGTTTGGTCTATATAGAGAATTTTGATATGATCAAGCAGTTCTTTCACATTGCTTTGAAGTCTCTAGAAGCACAAGTACCTTTTGTATGGTCTATTGGCAATGCAATTTGGAATCGCTTGAAGTATGACCTTTGGTAACCATAAAATGTGTAAAGGTCAATTAGAGGTCAAATAGAGTACAGGTACCATAAGGGCTTTCAAAATTTGCTCTGAGAACTGCTGAACTCAGTTTTAAAATTATTGACCTTGATAGTGGTCAAAGGTCAATCATGAGGATAGGGTTAGTGACCTGGTATCTGGTCAAAGGTCTATCAGAGGTCAGCATTAAATAAAACAATTTGTAGGACTTTTAGGTCCGTATGCACAAAACGGGACTAAAGTTTGTCTCGGACTAAGTGAAATTTAAAATGTTGAAAAATAACATATTTTTAGAGAAATCAAGCGATAATTTATGTTTCCGTTTAAAGATTTGAACTGAAACTTTCATTATTTGATTCATTTGTTTGTTTTAGAACATTATAATTATTTTTAGAACAAGAAAATGGTTTAGTCGGGGACTAACTTAGTTAGAAATTGGTCCTGTACTAAATCAATTTTTTTTCACTTTGAACAAATGCTAATGTTCCAAAACAGACAAAATGGTTAAATTAAAGGAAATTCACCATAGATCTTTAAGCAAGGTCATTGATCATGACAAATCTCTAAAAGATATGTTATTTTTCAGGGAATCGATTCCACTTAGTCCGGGACTAACTTTGGTCCAATTTTGTGCATACGGACCTGAAGTTCATGAAAATTGTGATAGTTCAGTCTGATTGAGACAGATAGGAGAGATATGTTGTTTATGAACTGCTTTGTTTTATCATACATCTATAATGATGTTGACCATGATGAATTTTTTGTTTTCGTTTTTTCATTTCTTGCAAATATTGTTTTGCAGATATATTTAGAACATTCCCTATATTTAGCTATGGTAAGCCGTTTTGTATTATTGCATCTAAATGTCAAGTGATTGTGCACTTAAAAATAATGTGACAACTATAAGTTTCCCTGAATTTAGCCCAGCTTGAAAAATTCATTAAGCTCAGGGAATATTGTTCCGTGTCACATGTAGAAGTCAATAGCTGATCGAAATTATATGTAGTGCAAACGTATATGTGACGCGCCACACCGAAAGGTACATGTTGGTCCAAAAGTCAAAATTGAGTTATTGGCATCGATTGACAGTTTGTTTATTCCTCTTTTATATGTTACCAAATTTGTTTCAATCTGAGGTTTGGTTCGCCAATCAAACAATTTTTTTAAGCCTTACAAGTAACACTTCAAAACAAAAACAAAATGTGGAAATTGACAGTATTTAGTGTTAGGTGAATGTTCCACTATATTTGTAAATCTGTTTCATACTAAACAAACTAATTTGTTAAAAAACACATTTTCGGGAACCCAAATTTTATCATACCTCAAAATTAACTTCCGACAGTATCACAAAATTGACTTTGCAACAAAGATTTACCTTTCGATGTGTCCTGTCACATATGTGATGGCTCACCCGGAAAGGGGGGACTTTGAAGATGATATCAATTTTGATTTTTTCATTTCATCTGTTGCAGCATTTTCTAATCTTTAAAATGACACCTTACTTGTTGAAATTGATCAAGGCGATCAAATTTTACAACAGAAAATCTGCTGGAAATTCTTATTATTTTCTTTATTTTTTGCTGCCTATTTTCACCTGTATCTTGAAAAGTTCTGTTGCAAAGTCCCCCTTTTCGGGGGCGAGTCATCACATATATGGTTACAATATTACAATTTTAGTTGAGTATTTAGAACAGTAGCTTTTATGTTTGTTTTATTATTTTTTACGGGTTTATGTTTAGAAAACTATGGATTGTAAGTCTGCTCAGATATTGAAGTGTGCTTGTCAGTTGAAGGCTGCGTCTTATCTTTTTTTGAACAACCAAATGTTTGGTGCTTGATTGTTTGTATGATAATTGATGCTTATGTCTCAGATGACTGCATTATTTTCATCATTTGGCTTCCATTTTTATCAAAAAATCAGTTGAAATTGATTAAACAGCAAAGAGTTTTTGCATCAAACATTTGGTAGCTCATAAAAATGCATAGTTTGGCCTTTGTCAGTAAAGGAATGATGTTATAGGGTTATCCTTTTTAGGCAAAATGTAGCTTGCAAAGTCATTGGACCATCTTATTCAGCGTTGTGGTTACTACAGTGGCATGACCTTTGTATGGTAGTTGGTCAGTTGATTAAAGGTCATCGCAGATGGCAGATGATGTGGGCACAGAAAAGGTTCTTGTTGCTTAACTGAGAAGCTTAATTCGTCATGTGAGTGCAAGAAAGTCGTATCTGCAATGGCTGCCTTAAGGTACATTTATTTTATGTCCTGTCACAAGAATGTGAAATATCCCTCAAAATTCCTGTCTAATGTCAGTGGTTCTTGAAATGGTTCTTCAGGTGACACTGTCACCTGAAGGACCACTGACCCAAGACTGGAGATTATAAATTGTACAATCCAAATTTAGGACAATTGGCAGCTATTGCAGATACAACTTTCTTGCACTCACATAACGAATTGTAGCTTGCATAATGTTTTTAAGGTGTCCCAAATAACACAAATTTAGAAAAGAATTTGCAGTTTGTGAAGCCAAACCCTCTGTTGGGGTGTGATATATTGTTGAATTTGAAAAAGAAAAAAAACCTTTTGGATGAAACGATGTCAAAATCCTTGTTGGGTGGCATTTAAGTTGACCGAAAAATTGTGTTAATTAGGGGCCTTTGTAGCACTATCCATCTCTGAATGAGTGGCCCTTCTAGGAGACGTCATTAGATTCGTCTCCTTGTTTCCTTGGGCAAGAAACTTTACTCTACTTGCTCCGTGGTCGGACAGTCACGTAAAGCCGTGCGTCTCCTGTGCGAATAGACTCCTTCATGGGGTATGCTTGTTATGCAAGTACTTGTAACATTGATTTCAAAGATTGATTACATTTATTAACCACATTGCTGAATGAGGTTGAATATGGTGACCTAGCAAGCTACGGTTTAGCCAAGTTTGGTCTTGAAAAAAGTCAACAAACTCCGTCATGACAAAGAAAAATATAGTCTACATGCTGCTATGAAATATTGAAATACCAGAAACAATAGGTATTTTGTTTCAAGTAAACAGAGAATATTTATTGTTGCTTACCTGATAATATTTGTCTCACGATAAATTTGATCTCATATAGACTTAAGACCATCCCATGCCACCATTTTATTAACATTTATATAGTTACACAACTCAGTATATGTACAACTAATAATGGGAAGATTTTAAATTTTGTTTATGAATGTTGTTTCATAATTTTTTTTTCAGTAGATTAACAAGTATTTAATTAATGGAATTATTCCAAGATTGGTATATTTAATAGATTTATTTATATTTTGATTATTTAAATCAACAATCAATAGATCATTTCAAAATCTTTATAGGAGATCGTAAAATATGTACGTGGTCTTTGACCAATTCGCATTTAGTTACTGTCTTGCATTAATTGCTTCATTATAAAAACGCTTCGATGCAGTCATTTTTCTAATATGGCCACTCATGGAATTCTGCAAATATTTATTCTTTCTTTTGGCAGGGGACCCATGACTTGAAAAAAACTTCCAAGCCTTGTACTAGATTTTAATATGGGACCTCTTGTTTATTTATCAGACTCTGTACCATCTGAGCTATCTTGGGGGTTGCTTCAAAACTCAACCGGCATGGCGGTTGCCTGCCGGTTCTGGGCAGTTCAACCGGGAAAACAATAGCCAACCGCCGGTTGAGTTTTGAAGCCGCCCCTAAGCCAACCGCCGGTTGAGTTTTGAAGCCGCCCCTAAGCCAGATGACTTCACTGAAGTAGATATAAATCTATTGGCTTTCAGTTCAAATACATGTAAAATTAAAAAAATATTTGTCATGTTTTTCTCACAAATGTAGCCTTTCAGAAACTATTAGATAAAAATTCTAGTCTGAACATTTGCTAACATTGATTATTAATTATCAATGAGGTGTAGCACGTTATTACAGTATCAAATAGGTCAGGCTCTCGGAAATTCTGTTTAGATATAAAAAGTCAAGTAAATTTCACATTTTGTGAAAATTTCAGGAAATGTGTATTTTGAAATCCAGTAGTATCTTGGTAGTATATTAGAGATGAAATATGAGTATTTATTTGAAAAAACCAATAATGATCTAAAAACACTTATTCGCATCCAAAGCTGTCAAAATTAAGAAAAAAATTAATGAATTTATGTTTCTTATTAACTCTACAATTTATATACAAATTATTTAGCATTATATTGTATACAGAATGGCTTTCATTCATTGGAATGGAAACTCACGTGGATGCGATTTTCAGTTTGTAGCTAAATAAATTTCTAAATGGCTAGAATCTTGGTTAAAGGGTATAAAGTCAGAAGGCTGCTAACAAAATTAGAATTGAAAATTATCTATGCAAGTTTAAAAATAAAATGTAAATACACAAACTTTATAAAAACACCCAACTATGATTGGATTTTTTAGATTTCATTGTTGCACCAACTATTTACCCACACCACATATAAAGTCTTTCATGTAAGGCCCCATATTTGTTTCTCTTTTTATGTATGAAATCTATGCTAAAATTAAAAAAAAAAAACAGTTATAAATTTTCCTTGAGCTTTATCCATATATAAAACTACTGTTAAGGAAGGTAAAAATCTACTGTTAAGGAAGATCAAAATCTGTATTTAGTATAAAACTAGTGAGTTTTCAATATGCTAAATGCTTGGTACCAATCTAGAATGGTTGAATGAGATTTTTGATTCATGATTTGGATGCATCAAATTGTCATGGGTTGGGCCTCCCTATTTGACATATATAAAGGGCCTGACAAGCGCCATGGTGAGGACACAATGCTTGATGATTTATTCACCTTAAATTCAAAGAAATTAAAAGCACTATTTGAGCTATCTGTTTAGCACATATAACAAATAATGACTAAATAAAGTAACATTTCAGTATGTAGAAGATAGATCTAGGACCCCAATGGAAATAAGCTTCACTAGAGGCTTTCTTGGGTTATCCTTGGCTCAGCCTAAAGAACTCGTTCTTTCTTTCTTAATGTATGAATGAATCAATTTTAGCATCGACCTGCATGGATCATTACATTTTTATTTATAATTGAAATGAAGATGCTTATTTTGCTAGGATGCAATATCTTAAGGACATACCGGTAAGCTGTATTGCAGATCCATTTATTATTGGATTCTGATGCATTGTGGGAATGAAAAGGGCCAACATTTCAGCAAATTTTTGAGCCCTTTTCATTCCCACAATACATCAGAATCCTATAATCAATGGATCTGCAATATAACCTATGTGGATAACTACCAACCAAATTTAGTATCAATTTGATTTGTTTAAATAATCTGTATATTTTGTTATACAAACCAGAGAGCACCCTCACAATATGATAGATTAACGATTTGTTATTTTGCTTTCTTTTTTGACTTGTAATGTGCAATCAACATGTAGAAGTGTTTTCATATACATGTATATTGATGGTGTTTAGAACAGTGTGAATCCAAATATGTGATGGCTCACCCCGAAAGGGGGGACTTTGCAGATGATATCAATTTTGATTTTATCATTTCATCTGTTACAGCATTTTCTAAGCTTTAA
>JXSR01S006203.1:61642-73713 GCA_000969725.1 Ophiothrix spiculata
ATTGCCTTCCCTTCTACTGAGTTTCACCAAATCAGTTTGGGAAAGGTCATGAATTCATTTTACTCTTTAAACTTTAAATCAATTTTTAGAGCAATCTATGAAAATTTGAGAACATTTTAAAGCATTTTCTTGTTGAATAGGTCCTGTTGTACAAATTTAGCCATGAAATTTTGAAATCTATCTGCCACAAAATTTTGCAAATTAATAAAAAACAACCAGAGAAATTTCCATTAAATATGAAAATGCTTAAAATGTTCTCTGCAGAGTAAAGGAATTCCTTTACGGTAAATAAATTCATTTATGTAAATGAATTATGACCTTTCCCAAACTTTCTTTTTCATTAGTTGAACAAATTTGAAATTCTTCCAATCCAACATGTTTTCTCTCAGCCACTCAGATCAGGCTCTATTTTGCGCAATTTCAAACAGTTTTTAGTGAGAAGATATCATATAAGGTCAAAAAAAATTAATTGTTGTGTTGCCCTCAAGTGGGATTTCTGAAAAAATTGAGTCGGTCAATTTTTTTTTTTTTTAAAGCACCGTAAGTACCAAATTTGGGTGCATTTTCCACTATTTTCAAAATATTTTTCAAAAAACACCCAATCTGAGCAAAATTGGGTGCTTTCCAGACCCTAATATTTTGTTTTAAATTTTTGAATAGGGTCTGTAGCTGAGGGCAACAAAACAATTTTTTTAGCCTAAAGTTGGATTCCAAGTGTTAGTATAACATCTGGATATATATTTCATAGCAATCTTGATCTCGTCATTTGCTTTTTGCGACAAACATCAATTACCTAATTGTCGTTCTGGTTGAATGAAGAATGGCAAACAGGTGAATTGAACACAGTTTTTAGCAGCAAAACCCTGAATTTTCACCAATTAAAGCAATACTATAAAGTGTCAAAATGACTTTTGATTTTTTTTTAGCTTATTGTGTTTGTTTTTGGTAGATATTACTACTTTCCAATCAATTTGGCTTAAATATTACAGAAAGATAAAAAATTGGCTTAAATATGCTTACTTTTTCTGTTATGGCCATTTGTTGAATTAAATTTGGGATCCCGCATTTAATTCAACGTGTATTAGTATTAGGAAAGCACACATGTGCTTTTTATCCATTTTTCTGTGGAAAAACAAGTTTTTGACCAAAATACACTGAAAAATACATTACTTCATTTTATACTGTTTTAACTCAAAACCATTTCTGCATGATCAAAATCTTATAGTATTGCTTTAAGTAATAGTCTGAGTTGTGAAGGCATTATCCGCAGCCATCATCAAAAAGCAACACATAGTCTTAGGCCCAGGCAGGGGGGTACTTAGTACAAAAGGGTTTATGGGGACGTGCCACAAATTCGGGTAGCAAAATCATGCTCTCTGGTATTTCAATCGGTCCTTTTTCTTCGCACACAAAATGTGGTATTTTGATGGGTTCATTTTTCAAAACTGTCTCAAATTTGCGCCAAATGGTTCAAATTTTGACACTTCTTCTCAAAACTTAATTTAATTTTGCCAAAATAGTGCAAATTTGGGCAGGAAAAATGTGGTTTATAATTAAATTGACCTAAAATTTGGGAGATTTGGTATTTGAATAATATGGATACCTATTGGGTCCCTTTTTCTTGAAAACTGGTTCAATTTTCCCAGAGGCATGTACCGGTACCTATCCAAACCAAATTTGAGTACCCCCAGGGTCTGAGGCCAGCTTTTCTTGAAATGCAAACAACAACCTGTTGTCCATATGAGCCATCCTAGAGACACTCAAGCAATATTATATAACTCACACAAAGATTCTAGTCATTTGATTGGTTGAAGGATGTTCATCATTTTTTCCATTTTCAACTCTTCGACAAGAGTGCAGTTTTTATTTTCCATTGCACTCGACCCGTGCAATGGAAAATATAAAAAAGCACTCTGGTTTTTAGTGTGCTCACTGTATCATTCGTTGTAAATAAAATTTAGAACATCGTTGTATCTTTGAAGAATCCAAGAATCTTTGTATGAGTTATATAAAACAAATAATGAATGTTTCAATTCGTGCAATGGAAAGAATATTCTCATTCGATGAAAGATGAAATGTTCCATTTAACTCGGCTTCGCCTCGTTAAATGGAACATTTCATCTTTCATCTCATGAGAATATTCTTCCCATTGCACTCATAACATTCATTATTTGTATACTATACTTTGATCAACACTAAATAGGCGGGAATTATGAGGTTTTTCTTCATCCGCAAGCAAATATAATCCCAGTTGCACGCGCGCAGTAGATAATGATGCGCGAGTCACACATACAACGCACGCTGCGTCTCCTGCAGTTGTGCTGTGTCCAGCTACGCACGCGCTTATCTGTATTAATTCACAATGTGAAGAGGCCCGCCTATTTGGTGTTGATCAAAGTACAGTCACATGCACAAAATCTTGCTTGAGTTGAATGAGTCATGCAGGAACTTATGCACATCTCTATACAAAATATTGAGTCTAGTCATTTGGGTTCCTTGAATACATGACATACACACTTTTAGGTTTTTTAAATATATTGAAGGTTAATCTCCATGTTTTCTCATATTAACACCTAAGTGACCAAGGTATTTTCCACCCGTTGGTGCCCAAGGGGGGGGGGGGGTTCCTAGGGACATTTTTTGATGGGACTTGCACCACTTATAGGGGGTTATAACAGAACCAAAAATCTGAAATCAGAACTTCTAAAAATATTTTTCCGTTCTAAAATTAGGGGCAAAACATTGAATTTCATGTGTGCAAAAATCGGCCAAAAAGACATCGTCTGATACGCCGCGAGTATGCCCACTGTAGACGCTGAAATGTATATAATCATTTATATTTGCTCTAGAAGGACTATATTCACTACCAATAGCAAAAGAACAACAATTTTGTATTGTTTTATATTTTTTATGGAGTTGCCACGATGCCCAAGTTTCACCATAGGTTTGTACATCATATCATATCATATCATATCATATCATTTTATTCGCCAGGTACATATAAATATTGCACAAATACACAAATATAACACTTCAAGAACTTTACACAAGGCATATGATTACACACAAGAAAGATTTACATTAAAATACACAATAAAATTATTAAAAGCCAGGAAATGCACATTGTTTTCTGAACAGACCAGATTTGTAAAGTCAAATGCAAGAAAAAAAATAGATAAATAAAATAAAATGCCATATTAATTAATCCATGCTGCAGAGGAAAATTACCAGATATAAAACAAGAAAAAAGAGACTGAAACAGGGAAACCCCCAGCAGGGATAGCCAAATAGTGACAAGTCACTTTCAAAGTGGCTAAACCAAATGATTCCCCACAAAAACAAAAGCACAAAAACAGAGAGGACAAAGGCAAGAATATTAGAAATATCTGGCATCATCTGAAGCAGGGTATAGGAAAAATATCAACCTTTCTGGGAACCTTTCTAGTGCTAATGAGAATTTTCTGTGGAATTATGAAAACATCGTTAAAATTGCTCTAAAAATCACTTGTTTTTGACAAAATTTGCATTATTGGCTCATTTATTTGTATTTCATTATTCCATTGCCAGAAAAAAAATAACCTGTCGTCAGAAATTTTTGCTATTATTTGATTTTATATTATTATTTTGTAAGCTTGCCGATTCTTTTCTGGGACTGCAAACTTTTTTTCTGGGAACGGCGCGGCCGCGTTACCGCGGATTTCGAAGGCCTGATCTGAAGCATGGAGTTATTAGCAAGACATAGACACAACAATTATAACCCTCATTCCCAACTTAATTGCCTAAAGTGCTCTTTAGTAATGTTTAAAAACCTAGATAAGCTGAGAGGGAGAAGATCACGTATGTCCTGAGGTAACTGATCGAAGAGCACAGGGAAACGATTAAAAACAGAAAACTTGAAGCTATCAGTACGAGCATACTTGTGGTGAAATTTTAGTGTGGTTGTATGAGATGAATTTACAGAAATGTATTCAAATATGTCCACATCATGCTTTGCAAAGAGACATTTTGAAATAAACGATATTGCAAGGTAATTATATCTATTGCACAGTGACATAAGCTCCAACTTTTTAAGACGGGTACTATATTCAAGCTCACCCCTGGGTGCAGGAATACAAGCACGTGCCAGATGTTTTTGTATTTTTTCTAAAGAATGCAAATGACCAATTTGATATGGCAGCCATGCTGGAACACCATATTCCAGAATGGGACGACAAAGGGTGGAATACAAATTAATGAGAATTTGGGCATCATTGCAACGGACCAGCCGCCTAATAAAACCGAAAAGCCTAGAAACTTTTGAAGTAACAAACTGAACATGATCGCCCCATTTTAAATTAGAGGAGATCATAATACCAAGATATTTATAATTTTGCACAACATCCAGGGGTTTACCTTGAATAGAATATGATGGTCCATTTGCATTAAGCCGTCTCGTCAGCCTCATAACTTTACATTTATCAGCATTGAGAGCCATTTTATTTTTGTTGCACCATTTAAGAATACTATTAAGATCATCCTGCATGATATTGATGTCATCTTCAGAGTGAATATGCCTGTAAAGAAGGGTATCATCAGCATACTGTGGGAGGGATGACTTAACACAATTAGGCAGGTCTAAAACAAAAAGATTAAACAAGAGGGGCCCAAGGACAGATCCTTGTGGAACCCCTGATTTAACTGGAACCCACCCAGAGGATGCCCCCCTAAATTTAACACACTGGGAACGATCCAATAAAAATGATGAGATCCAATGCCAGAGTGTACCACAGATGCCATATTGATGAAGTTTGGATAAAAGAATGGAATGACTAACTTTATCGAAGGCTTTGCTCCAGTCATAGAATAGTGCCAAAACTAATTCTCTTGTTGTGAGCACATAAAGAGTTAATTATTTTTTTCTGATGCTTGTTTCTACATGTATATGCTTGACCGATAAATCTGTCCAACATATAACTATATGTTGGACAGATATAAAGCTTACATTACAAACTTGCGCTTAAATGCCCATCTCTTTAAATGTCATTTTCGGCAAATGTATGTCATTATAATTTGTAACAATCATGTCAAATTACTTAGTTCCTATGACAGACTTACCTGAGCATAAGCATGAAATACCATTTAGTATTTTGGTTGACTTTTGAAGCATTTTTGTCCACAACTTTGCTGTCGATGCTCTGCCATCACTCTCGCAAGAACTGTCAACTGAATCGATTGTCATCTGAGAGGCAAAGGTCATGGCATAATGTTCTGCCTATTCCATTTTGTATTGGGTAACTTTGATATCACATTTGGTATTGTTCATAGACCAGTTTTGTGGGCTTATGTCCCATAATGCATCTTGAAAGTACCGCAAATACGGGCATGTTACTTCGCCATTTGCGCAGAACGTAATAATATGGTCAACGTTGACGGTACTTTAAAGATCGATGCATTGTGGGACATACGAAAGTAGTCTAATATTAGGCTCAGTCTATCAGTCTTTCAAAAACTGCATGCGCGCTTTACTGTGTTGGTTGCCAATGGCCCGAACAACAGGAAGTGAGGGAGACCTCATTTGGCGACTGGTGGATCCAGTCTAGTCTATTGATAATCCGTTACGACTCTACCTAAAAATGACAAAAAGTGGAATCTACCGGATATCGACGAGGTGGCGTGCTTGACAGCGGTGAATGAGGTAATTAAAATGTTAATGAAGCAGTGCCGCATTCATGAAGAAACAGCTGCGAAAAAGGTAAGAAAATTGCACATTTTGGGGTGGGTGATTTTTGAGACAATAGGGCTACAGTGTGCACATTGGTCTCGAGAATCTGCCCATGCCATTTCTGACGTTGAACACTGTGTAATTAACGAACAGGCAAGGTGCTAAAGTTATTGTTTTTAAGAGAATGTCAAAATTGTAACCTGATGTGCAAGGTTTCGTACGTAAGCTTAGCTCTAGCGCCAAACGCGGTTTGGCGCTAGAGTGTCTCGAGCAAGTATATGCACACACTTATAATGGAAAGTATTTACTGTGATACGGTTCACTGATTTTGATTTTGTACCTGGGTACTCCCGTTGGTGTCCAAGGGGGAGGGGGTTCCTAGGGACCCTACAAAACTATCATGTTAACACAATATTGGATTTTTAAATTTTTTGTGTCAAAAGATGCGTATTTAGGGGGGGTGACAAATACCAAAAGTGCTGGTTGAAAAGCGTGGGCTGCGCACACGCTATATGCGAAAAACCGATTTAGGGGCCCCATGGACCCCCCCCCCCCCCCCTTGGTCACTTAAGTGTTAAGAAAACATGAAGTATTCAAAGTTGGGTAACTATAAAAATATTAAGTCGGGTAATAATGTTTCCTGATTACACATGAAAAACACACATTTCAGTTTTTGAAATATATTTAAGGTAGGAGAGATCATCGTCATTCGTTATTCAATTAAACAATTGTGGATACACTTTTGATCCTTTAGACAAAATATTGCGGTATTTTAAATTAAACTCGAATTTGGTCGAAAACGACATTTTAAAATCTTATTTTGACACTGAAAACCATTCGTATGAGCTTGGAAGAGACCATGAGTTCATCATGAATCTAATGGCATGTGTCCGTCACCGACCAACCGAGGTAAACAAACACAACCTGAGATTTTGTTACCTTTTTGGATATCATAATTAACCAAAACCTGATCTCGTTTTGTTCCACGTTTCTCTCAGCTATCAATGAAACTCTTTGAAAAACAATCATAATTTTAATCGTGGCTTTACTATACAATATTTACACAATTTTTCAACCCGTCAAAATAAATCTTTGTTTGCATACCACTACCACTACACTGTTTAATTGTAAATTTGCCATTGCATCAATTTTCACAACAGGCACAAGCATACATATCACTGAATTTCTGCATTAAAACTTAATAAATTATACATAATGAAAACTTTCAACTTACGTTAAAGAAACATGTTGACTTGCTTTCCAGTGACCTAACCAACTCTGCTTCCAGCCCACGAGGTACATGTGTGTCACCTTGACTGACCAGCAAAATTCGGAAATACGCTCCCAATTACGAAAATTATGCTGCATTTCAGCTCTGTAGCAGACCCCAAATGGTCTCCAAACGGCTAGTGAAACAATTATTTTGTCACTACCAAAGACTCTACAGGTACATCTTTCATAACCGCGTATGCCACACACAAGTCCCACCAGGACAATTTTACATGGAGTCAACTGGACTCGGTGATCTTCTCACTGCAAAGTCATAGTAGCAAGTGTTCTGCTCTCAGGTTCCAACCTGCAACATCCATACACATTCAGTCGACCATGCCAATCACCATTGTCAACCAAATTCCCCATCATCAAGCAAACCAAATGCAATGTCCCAACAAATGAGTTTTCTGAACAAGGAATCACTGGTGCATATCTCCCAAGACTACCACTGCCATGGCAGGCCTAAATCAACCTTAATCTTGTATGGCATGCCACAATGGTCATAACTAAAATAAATTATTGAACTTAATTCCAATCAATGTGACACACTGGAGGGCAAACAAACAATTTTTTTTAAGGCCTTACTTACATTTTTCTGACAGAAAGTACCTGGGAAACAAGTAGGGAAGTAGCAAGCAAGGAACTTCATCAAAAATACTGATTCTCAAAACCATGAGATCCCCAGGTTTGATATTTTCAGTTTATCGTACAACTTGACCTTATTTGACCTTTAACCATGGTATGACCTTTGACCTCATCAACAAATGAAGGTTATATCCATACAACAAGTCGTAACTTTAACTTTTCAATGGATCCTAATTTGTCAATTTCAGTCTACCTCAAAGGGACTAGCCTAGATTCCATCTAGAATTAAAAACTTATGGGATGCTCTAAATAAAGCTTAAAAGTATAGTAAAATCCAAAAAAGTGCAAATATTTACACACAAATGGCTCAAATTGAGAGAGAACTAATTTGCAATATATCATTCTTTGCTGGTGATGTGACTATCCTGTGTTTCATAAATCCTGAATTTGTACCTCAGATGGATTTACCAGATAAAAGATCAAACAAAGCTCCTAGATATAATTTAATACATAAAAGAAAAACAATTTCATCAAAAATAATTTGTTTAGCCATTACAGGTGTTGAAACAAGATTTTTATAAGTTTTCAAACTAGAAACACTGTTTTCACGCCACTTTTTGCGCTGGCGAAATAAATCAAAGTCAAAGAATTGCAATTTTCTCCAATATTCCTCTAAATCATGGAAAACTACTTGTAGGTTATATTAGGCCAAAAAAAAGAACTCTGTCTCAGCTTACTTTTAGGTCAAAATTCTAAGGACTACGCGGATGCGGAATTCCATCCTAATTTTTTTTTTACTGCATTTTTCGGCCACTATTTTTATTTCGCGTACGCTTCGCGGCCGTTTATTTAACTTTTTTTTTCTAGTAATAGGGAAAAAAAGGTTTTGAAAAATGAAGATCTCTCAAAAACCTTTAAAAAAAAAAGAAATGTGCTAAATTTGGATTTTTAAAAGCTATGCGCGCGGGAAGCTGAGACAGACTATTTTTTTTCTTTGGCCTTACTAAAAAAACATGTCCTTTCGATTAAAGTAAAAAAATATGTAGGTAAAAAATTAGTGGGCAGAATCTAGGCCAGTCCCTTCAATTACAATTTTGCCATCATATGGTTGCCATATTCAATTAAGGCTAATTTGTAATTTGTTATAACTTTTTGTAATTATTTTATGACCTTGGTATGTGACCTTTGACCTCATCAATAAATGCAGAGGTCGAGTTATTGTACCTAGCGATTTTTTAAAAGTGCGTTTACACTGTGACGACTTAGGGTAAAGACAAGCAACGTAGACCTGTGGATTGCACTTTTGAAATATCCGCCCGTCATCATTAGCTAAAGTCAGTTAACGCTCACACAATCCGCTAGCCACGCACACTATCGTTACTATCAGTCGTTTTCATTTGCAAGTTTGTTACCCTCCGTCGTTACCCTACATCACAGTGTAAACGCACCTTAACTCTTTCACTCCGGCAAGCCGCCGCAAAAGTGTACACGATTTGCCAGAATTTCTATTTTGACGCAATTTTTTTCAAATACTAGTAGCTCTAAAATAGGACAGATGGTGAAAATTTTATTCCGGAGTGAAAGAGTTCAGATATCAAGCTTGTCAGATTGTATAAATCTTGATGCACAGAATCCATGCATTTTGTTTCACATGTTATTCTTATGCCTACTGTACATGGCTATAACTGCTATTGCAATTTGTGCTAAGCTGGATACGCTAATTAGATTGCATGGTGTGTTAGCCATGGGCAACAATAACTAAGCACTATTCTCATATCATTTACAATGTCAAAAAGAGTATCAATTCCCTTTTATAGACGAAGTTCCAAGAAAAGTAGATATTAACTCCCAACATTTTTGTGTTTTAAGACTCCTCAGAAATAGGAGGGTAAGAAAACAATGACCTTTGGTCGCTTTTGGTGCTTTGAAATTAGTTTTAAAAAAGTAATTATTTGTTTGTGGTAGATGGAGATATTCAAAATTTTGCATTGGAATGAGATAGTAAAAAAGACAAGTGCATGGTTTAGGGCTAATTTGGAAGGGCATTTCTGACTATCACCCATGACTTTGTTGATTTAGATATTTTTACCCCGTTTTTGAGGAAAAATACAAAATTTTAGCTCCAACTAAAAATATTGCTCAGGAAATGCAAAAATTTTCAGCTCAGAAGGCTATTTTTGCCCAAAATTTCAGTTCACTAGCTACCCCAAAAAAAGGTCCATTTCTTACAGAAAATCAGTTCACCTGACCCCAAACGCCTGACATACCTACCACTTTCAAAGTTGAGCCCCCGGGACGTATGCATTCACATAACGATAAGAAATAGTCAAAGCATAAACAAGACCGGTGATTATACAGTGTGCAAAAGGGATGTCTGAAAATCTTGTCTTTGAAAACCATGAAATAGGGGTCCGTATTTTTTATGCTAATTTTGTCCTAGCTTTTGCCAAAAAAGGGGGGTAAAATCAATGAAAAATCTTTGAAAAGGGGGTTAAGAAACAATGAAGAACTTGCATGGTTACCACTTTTTATGTTGACTTGGGGGACCGGGAGAGAAACAAGCAAATCAAACTTAAATTATAAAGAAAATGTGGCTGGTCACAAATATGGACAAATAAACAAAATATTGCTTGTCTTCTTTTAATTTAAGAAATAACAATAATAAATATAGAAAATAGTTCAACAAATTTCAAAATGTAACTTTACGTTAACCTACGTACAATAGAAAAGTACAAACATATCTACAAAGGTTACTAATTGATCTGTTTTAAAGGAATACATAACACCTTACAAATTAAGAACCTGATTGGTACAAAATCATGTCAATGTTGAGTCAGTGCAATGAAGCAGAATCAACCAAAGCAACCATGGTTCGTTGTATATATTTAAATAGGTGTGGGCTATACATGGGTTTCATAATCATGTCACTTGTGGAATCATAGTTAGTATCTTTAAGTTACAGATAGCCCATAGTATGTTTCTTGACTTTGACTTTCTTACTGATTTGAAACAAATATCATCCTGTAAATGCAGGAGGGATTATCATTTCACTGAGAAATTTAACATTTTTAGTAATATACATAAAGGCACAAAGACAATTTAAACTAGTTCAAAGCAGTGATCAAAGTTGTGTAACCATCATATCATGTAAGCTAAATTTCAAAAATCAATTTAAACACAGATCGGGGGTATTAAAAATCATCGAAAGTCTAGATTATATGGAATTTCTATTTTGCTAATAGAAAAGATTTTTCATGATTATTTCTGGGTTCAGTGTGTGTTTTGCAGTTCTTGCAATGTTGTGGTGATGTCAATAATTTCAAGTGCACAATGTTTATCTTGTCATGCTTGGCAGATTTTTGCTACAAGCACAACAAGTCAATCATCTGACCATCCTGTTGTTTAAATTGCAAAGACATGTCATGATTGGACAGTTGAATTAAATGCTACTTGGGTTGTTGTGACAAGTCACCATGGTAATTATGCCAATGACGCATTACGACAACTCTGAATTGCTGAATCATGGTCATCTGCCGCATCTCTACAAAGCAACAGCAACTCTGAAACAACTATGCACATCATGATTAAAAATGTCCTGAAAATCTAAAAAATGAAATCCCAAATCACACCGCAAGTTACACCTAATGATTGAATTCTTAACTTGAATTCAGCATTGTCACCGTCAGACATAAGTGGTTATTTCCTCCCTCAGATATTTCATGACAATTTCCCCATTTTCATAAATTGTTGCTGCGTTATATGACAATACACATGGGGTCCTGAATGTGCACTGTAATGTCAGAGAGGAAGTAGGCACCGTTACTTAAAGGTAAATCAGGCATATTTTGATATTTGATTATATCACTCATTATTCACAAATTCTAGGCATTTTGTTGATAAAATTAAAAAATGAAATGTAGCATTAACAAATTAAATGGAACATTTCACTTTTTCATTGGATGATAATTTTTTTCTTGCTTTAAATAACTATATATCATCTCACCACTTTTTCATTACAAAAACAGTGCCTGAGGTCACCCTAGAAATAATTCCTAAGTCAGTGTCTTGGTGCATACGTACTACCGGTATTTCAGGAAGTACAGTGATAGTTATATAACCCAACTCCATTTGTAAGAGAACTCAGTGCCTTTTTTAGTTGCATTTTTGATGTTTGAACATCATCATTATTTTCAATATCACTGTTTTGGGGACCAGTAAGAGAAGAGATCAACGTCGGCTCATTAGCCTTTTCAGTATTTCCAATCTCTTATACAGAAACTCAAATATCGCTTATTTGTTCCATAGAAAAACATTGCGTTTTTGTCAAAATTGGCCAATTTTAGAAGCTCACTGTGTTTGTAATGGAAGTACACTTAAGGTTTTTGACACATACCCATAAGGAGATGAATGTTCCTAACATTATTTTATCACAGGTTTCCTAAGTGTACTCCTAATAAACACACAAGGATCATCCGAAGATACCTATTTTTCGCTATCGGGGTATGGCTACCGC
>JXSR01S006204.1:16449-26877 GCA_000969725.1 Ophiothrix spiculata
AGGCCTACGCCAATTTACCAATCTAGACCCCGATTAAAATAGATTGTCTAAACATTGGCGTTTGCCTTTAAGGGGTTTCTTTGTTTTAATATTATGTTCAAAAGTTGACTCGGACCGTTAACTCTAATCCTATTATTTTCTGATTTCTAAACATATTTTAAATCTTAACCCTAACCATTTACGTGAACTTATAACCGTATGCAAATTATATGACGGCGACAATGTACATATTCGAGATTTAACAATATAATCACTAGAAGCCTTACTTCTACTTCTACTTCTACTTCTACGCTTATTCTCATCAAAGCCTTTTCAGCATCTAGATGAGCTCTCTGGTCCTAGAGAGATGATATACTTTTGAAGGTATGGTATAGTGACTATGCACTCTGGTCCTAGAGTAGATGACGTATTTTGACATACGGTCACGGTTGCCGGGGAAGGTTCCCCTACTCTTATTTCGAACGGCCGTAGCCTAGCCCGTGACGTTCTTTTACATCCGACAGTGTGTCAGGAACACTTCAGATGGGACCGACGGCTTTACGTGCCCTCCGAAGCACGAAGCAAGTAGAGCAAAGTTTCTTGCTTAAGGAAACAAGGAGACGTACCGAGAGCCGAGACCGGGACTCGACCCCACGACAGACGCATTCATTTGATTATGAGTCCAACGCTCTAACCACTCGGCCACGCTCCCCTCTTATTTAGGCTTTCTAAACATGATAAATTAGAATGGTTTATACGTGTGATTTTGTTCAAAGCTATCATCTGTAGATAACGCTTAACTTGAAAAAAAAAAAAAAAAAAAAACGATCCCAGGGGGAGCGGGTTGGCGCAGCGGTAGTTACCTCGCCTTGCACCAATGAGGTCCCGGGTTCGAGTCCCGGTCCCGGCACTTTATGTGCATTTGGTTTTCAGTCCATACTCGCTTCCGCAGGTTTTTCTCCGGGCACTCCGGTCTTCCTCCTGCATTCAAAACTGATTTAAAAACATCTTGGGATCCCTGTTAAAGATAAGCTTCCTTATAGCACCAAGTTGGGTTTCCTTTTTTTTTTTTTTTTTTTTTAAGTTGCATCGTTACAATACCAAAAAATACCATCTTCAGTAGATAGTAGGAGTTGTTAGCTTTGCACATTAGTCAGACAGAGTGTATAGGCCTTTTCTTATTTTTAAGCAAAATATAATCAAAAGTGAAATTTTTCGAATCAAGAGAGACTGTTAGGTGTTTTAAATATGATATGTTGTGCGAGTTTCACTTTCTGGGTGAAATGAGTGAGTTATCTAGCCATCCCCTGACTTGTTATTCCATGCGGCCTCAACACACTTTTCAGAGCATATAATTTGTTCTAATCATTGTTCTAATCACTACCTCGACTCCCTGGAAGCAAAGGGCTTACTGTGGCCTACATAAATTGGTGCAACCCTAGCTTGAGCAATTCACACCCTCACAGAATATACAGTTTTCGCACAATCAGCTCCAGCTGGATTCGAAAGCGAAATGATCAATATTTCATGTTTAACAGTCTGAGAACTAACCAACTGGGCTAGCGAGAACTACAATAATCATCTGGGATTTGTGATAATCCTCGTAAATGTAACGTTCAGCTAGAATTAACGGGATCACCAAAATTGTTTGGTGCTGTGCGTTCAAACAGTTTTTTCCTCCATCGCCTGATTGTAAATATCAGATGTTATATCTGTATTATTAAATAAAATTTAGTTGTTGAAAACTTCAGTTAGATCATTAATTGGTACTTGGACAGAACCCTGGACAGAACAATCCCTTGTCTACATTATGGCTAAGCAATAAGATATGGTACTGTTATCAGCTCCTTTAGGTTCTCACAAAAACAGCACTAACCTTATTTGGCTGCTGTTGTTTTGTCTCATCGCCTCCACTTTGAGTTGCAACTGAATCTGAATGATTGGGCAGATCTGGATGTGACAGGGAATCCCTTTGAGATTCTTCAAACTGCTTTTCATTAACAGAAGACAAATTGGTCACATGTTTCATACTGGAGGGTAAATGCTTGTTACGAGTTTTCTGAAACAAACTTACAAATTCAACTTGAAGCTGTTCACCTCTTTCAATATTTTCCAATCGTCTATAGCATCTTTTACAAATACGATTTGAATATGGATGGGGGTCAGCCCCTTTATTTCCAACTATTCTACAAACTCTTGCACTAACATTCTTCGCTGTTGAACGTGTGAATCCACTGAGGGCTAATGCTGCACAGACCAAGCAATTCTGTTTGTATGTTTTGCCAGGCTGTTTTTGCTCATTTCCATTGTATGTTTTCCAATAGCTACCATAAAAAACAGTTTTATCGTTGTCAAATGTTTCAATTTGTTCTACCCGTTTGGCACAATCCTGGCAAATATGTTTTGAGTGTTCAAAAATGTCTTGGTTATTATCAGCAAACCCTACAATATCCCACACTCTTTTTCTCATCTTGTTCTTTCTCATGAAGGTGTATCCACATCTTTTATTAAAGCCATCACATACTGAGCAGTGTCTTGTATTTTTGTACATTGTCGGGTTCACCGAGTATCCACTTGCACCGTCTTGTAGAACGGGCATCATATGTGAAGAGCTACTGGTACTGGTGTTCAAAAATCCTGGAATTGGGGGAGGATTTAGTGTCATTTTGTATAATGCCTCGCTTGATATATCCATTGTATGTGTTTGTTCTCTTGCAAATCTTCATTCAAAATTCTGTAACAAGAAAAGAACAATAGAATAGAAATAATTGTCACAAAAACCCCATCAATAATATCTAAAAAATGGGGCCATCGGTCCCATAAAAGGTCGTCAACCAATCCCTATGTCCACCAAAGAAGCTTTCATTGACAAGTCAAGTTCAGGTAGCAGTCCAAAGTATAGTTATTGGATGATGACCTTCCATTTTGAAAAAACTGTAACAAATTTTTTTCAACCTGATGGCATGTTCACTTTTGTATACTTTTGAACTTATGAAGACATTTTTAAGGGTGTCTGTCCTGGCATTTACTTCATGAACAATATAAATGCATACAATAGACTATGTAAAAACAAGAATAGTCTTTAAAAAAGACAAACATTGCTTAGATGGAAGTACATAATGGGGAGGGGATTCTACTTGATGCTTGAGTTAATGTGATGTGCCAATGTTTTTAGATGATCATGCAAGTGATAAATCATACTAACTATAATTCACGGGATGTATGTACATTTGTTTGTCATTCTATAACTCTATAGAACCCTCGACCCCATCTGGACCATGAATAGCAATTGGGCCCCCTGAGTGTTCTAAGGGGGAGAGTCCGGTCATGGTCATCCAAGGTCAAAGATCACCAAAGGTCATTTTGGGTCAAGGTACACAATTGACAGGACAGTTGACCCAAGGTCATCACAGGTCATTTCAAGGTTTACGACCGCCTGACCCTACCTAGACCAAACTTGTAGAGTAATTGGCCCACTGAGTATTTTGATGGGGTTCAGTCAAGGTCATTAAAGGTCAATTAGAGGTCCATCCTTGAAATTTACCGAAAAGTTGGCCTAAGGTCATTCAAGGTCATTTCAAGGCCATGACCATTGCTTCTCAACCTTTGACCATACCTTGACCAAACTTGGACTAAAAATAGAAATTGGTCCCTTAGGTGTTTTAAAAATGGAGCTCGAGCGTAGAGCGGGTACTTTGCTAGTGATGATAAAGGGATTAGCCACAGTTCCACTTGAATATGAAAACTCATAAAAACTTATTTGAATCAAGAAATGACATGATAGAATCAAAATAAAGAAGTAATTTTATTATTTTTCTTATAAAGACGGAATTTCCACAACATTCCTTACTTACTGATCTACCAACAGTGTTTTTATTTTCCTAAATTTTAAACGTAAGCTGTTGGTTTTAAAAGGAATTCTTCTTCTTTAGGAATGTAAAATACATTTTAAAAACATGATTGCTTCATTAAAAATAGTTTGTCAGATGAAAAATGTGATGATTTTGAGAATTGGCGGTTTATTTCTTGTACGCGTAAATATTTCGCTTCGCTGTCACCCAAAGACCTCTATTTGTGCTCTCACATAAGACCCCATAAGTTTTCATATTTTACCCACACCGATGCTCATTTCATGACTACTTCAGTTCTAAAGACCCCTAAGAGCGACCCAAAAATTATGTTTTCAAGCCAAATTTTGCCAATTTTCTGCCCAAATAGTCATATTTTTATGGGAAAAATAAGTTCATAATACCTCAATTCGGAAAAAAATCAGTTCCCTACCCTATTTTTGACCAAAAATCATTTCCATTAAGACCCTGTGTTGGAAAACCCATACTTAGTAGTATAGTGGAGAGTATCACCGAAAAAATAAAGGTCCTATGGATCGGACTATACAGGGTGTCCCAATAAAAATGAATCACTTTTATTTTTGATCATATCTCAGAAACCAATAGACAAAAATTTAAACTTTTTTCGGAATAATATTAATAATCAGTATAGTTTAGTCTTTTATCGGTGAAAGTTTGAGCAAAATCCGTCGAGTTGTTCTTGAGAAAACTAGAATTCTGTAAGAAGACTCAGTTTTATCCCATTCCAATGGGGTTTACAACAGTAAATCATGTTTATCATGTTAATAAAGCACATCTTTGGTTACTATTGAACTGCTATTGATCAATTCATTTTAAACTTGCAAAACAGACTCTAAAAGATCACAAAATATGGCATAGAAACTAAAACATGACTTTCTTTTCCAGCACTGAAATTTACTCTGTATTCAATATGCAGGTCTTGCTGTTTTTCAGCATTATAATAAAAAGAAAAAAATGAGTTCATGGTTTTTCAAGAAAACTCAAACGAGGCAGAGATTTCATTTAATGGAAAGTCTATTTCAGAAATCTTTTGTATCTTTTATGTTTCAAGCTTTTTTGTCATAAAAAAGAAAATCTTTATGACTGTCTCTCCCTTTATAAGTGTTTTTAAAAAATATAATATTGTCAACATATTCAAATCCAAATATCAAAGCAGTTATTCACTTTCTCGTAAAAGTGGAAAGTCTGGGTCCATGATAGTGCATGTTGAATTTTTTTTTTGTTTAGTTTTTAGTAAATTTTAAGCAACTCTGCCTTTCACAATCAGTTTCCAGGCACATTTGAGGCACATTTGTGTTCTTATCATCATTTTCCTGGTCCAATACGATGCTCTAAATCCCTGACGATGAAGGGAGTAGATTGTGTTCAGACAAGCTTTCAAGTTTCATTCAGGTTTATTCAAATTCTAAATTTTCTGTTGTTTCTTTTGCTATTGTTGTCTTTGTTGTTGTGGTTGTTGTTTTGTAGTTTTCCTGAAAAGGTGTTTATCCATGAATAAAAATGAGGTTTCCAGTTAGAGTAGGCCTATCACTGTGGGGACATGGTCATGTTAGATCGATGATAGTTGCAAAAATGAGTTAATGTGGTAAACCCATTGGAATGGGATAAAATTGAGTCTACTTACAAAATTCTAGTTTTCTCAAGAACAACTCGACGGATTTTGCTCTTTTAGAGTCTGTTTTACAAGTTTAAAATGAAATGATCAATAGTAACCAAAGATGTGCTTTATTAACATGATAAACATGATTTACTGTGGTAAACCCCATTGGAATGGGATAAAATTGAGTCTTCTTACAGAATTCTAGTTTTCTCAAGAACAACTTGACGGATTTTGCTCAAACTTTCACCGATGAATGACTAAACTATACTGATTATTATTCTAAAAAAAGTTTAAATTTTGTTCATTGGTTTCTGAGATATGATCAAAAACAAAAGTGATACATTTTTATTAGGACACCCTGTATGCAATTACGTGCTATAAAAGTTGTTGACACAATGTATTCATTAACATAAAAGGTATTCTTTTCGAAGGAATTAGGAGAAGGGGCACTGTAATTTTTAGGTGGACACGTGTTTATGTATTGTCTTTCAAATCGTTTGATTTTTACAACGTTTTTGTGTTAGCTGGGATCAGACGGCATAGGACACGATAAATAGCATCCACTAGATTTAAGGGCGAGGGATTTCCAAAACGCAAATTTAGGATACAATTTATGTGCATTTCTATTGGGTCACGTGATTCGAGTATTGAAAAAAATATTTACAAAGATCATATTTTTACCTTTCTTCAAAAAATTACAAAAGTGATCTTATAGTAATCAACATGATTATGTTATTCTAAATCCGCTGGGGTTCACGCGTGAACCCCACTTTTTATACATGTTATCATATTTTTTTACCGATTACGAAAATAATTTTAGTGATCATCCCGGAAGTTGTATTTTTCCATGAATCCCAACGGCTTTCCAGAGAATAGAACATGATGCAACCGGGGGACCGGCTACGATACCGTACGACAAGAGCTGGCAACCCGTAACAGTTGCCATGGCCACCCTCCTCTGGCTGGGATATCAACCCAAAAACTTTCTCTCTCTCTCTTATTTGCTGCTTTTACATCTTTTTAAAACACAGTCTATGTGGACACTGTTAGTGTCTCTACAACCATAGGCCTGCACTTCCGTCTATTTTTTGAATTCGGTCGCACATGATATCCATGCACCTGCATGTGTTGTGGAAACCCAATTTGGTCTGGATGTGTGTAAGCAGAGTTTAGTGTTTTAGATGATATGGTAGCGAATTTAAAGTTTGAAACTTTAACATGTTTAGGCGTATATATTTATAATCAAGACCAATAACGAAGTCTAATAATCAAATCAAACAAAACATGCATCTTGCACAATACCCATTAGCAACCTTTCAAAGATCTTCTTGGTAGGCCTAAAAAAGATTTCGGAACCTTTTGAATAATCCATAATACGTATGCGAGTTTGACGATCGAAATTTGAGTTACAGTGCACCAAATAAAACCGGTATTTTAATGGGTATACTGCCATCTAATCTCTTCTTAAAAAAATGAATGGTGGCGTATTTTATTACCTAACTATTGATACCAAAATCATTATGATTGGATGTCGGTAACACCCGTCAAATCATGAAGAGAAAAAATAGCCAATAGAAACACCCGTTACTACGGGAAGAATAGCTTGGGTAAGCTGTCAGCCTACTGTGACATTTCCCGTGCACTGTTATACTACGTGCTGGGTCGGTGCTCGCATGCTACTGCATGAGCCTTCGGAAAATATTAGTTGACTTCTGTGTTCATTTTCTTGGCTTTGTAAACTAATTTTTTGTATACTTTTTGACATAGTATTATAAATGAAAATGTTTTCAGTATAGATGGTTTGAATAGCAAAAACGTCGGTGGCTAATTTTAGCCACCGAGAACATGTGCGTTGTATTGGAAGAAATGTCAAACCGTAATGGCTGCCGTGGACGTCTAGTATGTGCAATTATGCGACAGGTTTGATTACAGAGCTTGTTTCTGGCTGTGGTATACCACAGCCAGATATTTCCGGTAAGGTTGTCAGTAACAGTTTCCCGAATCAAATGACCAATTTACAATCTCACTGGTCATTTCTTTCTGGTCGGTCCGCCCCTTTTTCTGAAAGACAATTTTTTAGGTCCCAGTTGCTTCCACTGCCCGAGTTAGCCCATGCACAATATACAGGGCTGATTATTGATCTGTCTAATTATGATGTCTGGTTTCTTGTCTACTTGGGTAATTGGTCAATAACACGGGTTACTGGTCAATAGAACCAGTTAAAGGCTGCAAAGGTCGAATTGATTTCTCCCATAGCCGCATAACTGCAACATGGAACAATTGGAAAAATTAATCACATAATACTTAGCTACATTATCAGGGAAAATTCTGAAGTGTCAGAAAACTGGCATCATAATACCCTACTCACTACTACTGATGAAAAACGACAGTGCAGGAAGCTTATTATCGCCTTATAAATTAGGCATTTTACCATCACACATATGATAAGCATGCTTACTTATTTTAATTTTTACCGCAAACAATTATACAAACTAACCTATACCTACCAACGATGTAAAAAAAGACTAGACATTGGCAACAATATTCTAAATCTTGGCAAGAAAAAATGCCAACAGCCCTGACCAAATTTTACCAATTTTCTGACTTCCCGTTGACCTACAGTCGCACCACACTGAATATTTTCGTGAGTACTGGCAAAATGAAATCTTTTGTATGGCACGCGACAGGCGTCAAAAAACGTCCTGTTTTTTTAAAAAAGACGTCCAGTTTAAAAAAAAGGACGTCCAGTTTTAGAAAACTAACGTCCAGTTTGAAAAAAGGCGTTCAGTTTGAAAAAAGACATTCAGTTTGAAAAAAAGACATCCAGTTTGAAAAATGGTACCCAGTTTTAAAAACAAAATGGTACCCAGTTTTAAAAAAGTGACGTTTAGTTTAATGAAAAGGCAACAATTAGAAAAATGACGTCCAGATTGAGAAAAAAGATGTCCAGTTTTACAAAAATCACGCTCAGTTTATAAAAAGTACGTCCAGTTTATAAAAATAACGTCCAAATTGATAAAATGACGTCCAGATTGAAAAAAAGGGTGTCCAAATTGGTATGGGACGCCCAGATTTATAGATATGACACCTGGTGTATAAAAAAGTAAGTCCAGTTTATAAAAAATAACGTCCAAATTGATTAAAATGACGTCCAGATTAAAAAAAGTGTCCAGTTTTATAAAAATAGCTAAAACGTCTCCCAGTTGATAAAAAATGACGTCCAAATTGATAAAAAATGACGTCCAGATAGATTGAAAAAAGGGTGTCCAGTTTTATATGTAGAAATAGGTAAAAACGTCTCCCAGTTTATAAAAATAACGTCCAAATGGATAAAAATGACGTCCAGATTGAAAAAAGGGTGTCCAAATTGATAAAATGACGTCCAGATTGAAAAAAAAAGGTTTTCCAGTTTGATAGAAATAGATAAAAACGTCTCCCAGTTTATAAAAATAGCGTCCAAATTGATAAAAATGACGTCCAGATTGAAAAAGCTGTCCAAATTAATAAAAAAGGACGCCCAGATTGAAAAAGGGTGTCCCGTTTTATAGAAATAACTAAAAACGACGCCCAGTTTATAAAAATGACGTCCAGTTTATGAAAATAGATAAAAAGGACGTTCAGTTTGTGAAAAGGACGTCGAGATTTAAAAAAAAAGAAGACGACCAAATTAAAAAACACGCCGAGATTTCTCGGGGTGATGGGGGCCCTCAAGTATAATGCAAAATAATCCGTGTGGACCTATCATGGACTATCCACCCCTACACCAATCGTGGAGTGATTTAGTGTTGTGCGGCCTCAACGTAAATAAATCTCGCCGGGGGGGGGGTCAACTAAATTGCTGCAGGCATAACCTGGTCATAATTTTTCAAATCACCCCTAAACGAGTGATTTTTTCCTGAATCCATAATAAGTCCAAATATACCAATTTCCCCCTATATTCACACACAAAATGTGGAATTTACCGTCCGTACAATCTTAACATTAGGTTTTGAAAAAGTATACTCTATGGCTATTAGCTATTTCTATAAAACTTTTTTTTCAATCTGGACGTCATTTGTATCAATTTGGACGGCATTTTTATAAACTAGGACACGTTTTTAGCTTTTTCTATAAAACCGGACACCTTTTTATCAATCTGGACGTCATTTTTATTAATTAGGACATCTTTTTTCAATCTGGACGTCATTTTTATCAATTTGGACGCCATTTTTATAAACTAGGAGACGTTTTGAGCTCTTCCTATAAAACTGGACACCCTTTTGTCAATCTGGGCGTCATTTTTATCAATTTGAACGTTCAAATATTTTTTATAAACTGGAAGACGTTTTGAGTTATTTCTATAAAACTGGACACCCTTTTTCAATCTGGGCGTCATTTTTATTAATTTGGACAGTTTCTTTTTCAATCTGGACGTCATTTTTATCAATTTGGACGTAATTTTTATAAACTGGACGTACTTTTTATACAACGGGCGTCATTTCTATAAACTGGACACCTTTTTTCAATCTGGGTGTCATTTCGATCAATTTGGACGTTATTTTTTATAAACTGGACTTCATTTTTATAAACTGCGCGTGATTTTTGTAAAACTGGACATATTTTTCTCAATCTGGACGTCATTTTTTCCAATTTGGACACCCTTTTTTCAATATGGAAGTCTTTTTTTCAATTTGGACATCGTTTTTTCAATCTGGATGTCATTTTTATCAATTTGGACGTTTTTTTTTATAAACTTTCCACCACCACAAGATAAATGTATTTTGAAGTGTTTCTATTGTGTTTCAAAATATATGACTAAAGTTACCATAATAGCTCTTGTAATTGGCTTTTAAACATCAATTTTGGTCAATAACCTCGTGAACAGTGATGTCGTTTTCGCTGATTGTTTGTACTTTGCCGTATAACTGTCAAAATGTGCTATCTCTTGAGTGAAGAAGTTACAGCCTTGTGATAGCTGGGAGTTTGGAGAATGTTATGATA
>JXSR01S006204.1:27737-46316 GCA_000969725.1 Ophiothrix spiculata
TTTACCATCCTTAGTATCCTATCTATGCCTAGCATCTTTATCATCCTTAGTATCCTATCTATGCCTAGCATCTTTACCGTCCTTAGTATCCTATCGATGCCTAGCATCTTTACCATCCTTAGTATCCTATCTATGCCTAGCATCTTAAAAAACCCTTGGTATCCTATCTATGCCTAGCATCCCTACCATCCTTATCAATCTATGCCTATACCATCTGTAGCATATTTGTGCTAATCCTATCTATGCCTACCACCCCTAGCAGGCTTATCATCATATATATGCCTCAGTACATCTTTACCATATCCTATTTATGCCTAGCATCCCTAGCATCTTTACCATCCTTATGGTGCGTTCATAGTCCAACGATTTCATCGCACGACGTCTACCGATACGCAGTCTTCAAGAATTATAGCGCAATATGCGCAGCGCGTTTGTAGACTGCGTATCGACAAACGTCATGCGATGAAATCGTTGTGAAATCGTTGGACTATGAATGCACCATTAGTATCCTATCTATGCCTAGCATCTTTACCATCCTTAGTATCCTATCTATGCCTAGCATCTTTACCATCCTTAGTATCCTATCTATGCCTAGCATCCCTAGCATCTTTACCATCCTTAGTATCCTATCTATGCCTCAGTACATCTTTACCATCCTTAGCACCCTTAGTGTCCTATCTATGCCTAGCATCTTTACCATCCTTAGTATCCTACCTATGCCTAGCATCTTTATCATTCTTAGTATCCTATCTATGCCTAGCATCTTTACCATCCTTAGTATCCTACCTATGCCTAGCATCCCTAGCATCTTTACCATCCTTAGTATCCTATCTATGCCTAGCATCCCTAGCATCTTTACCATCCTTAGTATCCATCTATGCCTCAGTACATCTTTACCATCCTTAGCAACCTATCTATGCCTATACCATCTTTAGCATATTTGTGCTAATCCTATCTATGCCTACCACACCTAGCAGGCTTTTCATCCCATCTATGCCTCAGTACATCTTTACCATATCCTATCTTTGCCATTGTTAGTATCCTATTATATCTACGTATGCTTATCATCCCTAGCATCTTTGCCATCGTTAGTATCCTATCTATGCTTATCATCACTAGCATCTTTACCATGCATCCCCATAGTATTCAATCTATGCCTACCAATAAAAAAGGAATACATCTTCACCTCTTCTTGAGTGGATTTCTAGATTGGTTCCATTTTTACACTTAGGCCTAAAAAAATAATTGTTTGATTAGATAACATAGAAAAAAGATAGCGTAGGTAGGTCGGATTTTTTAAAGTCTATATTTCACATACAAGAACACAAAATATACGACACATATATAAAAACATCTTAACTTTTTCTGTAACAGATCTTTTATTTTTCATTTTGAATGTCCTGCAAGCCATATCTTAGGCCGGGGCTTGGACCCCTGGGCCCATGAATCGATTCCCATTATATTTGGGATTTGGAGGTTTTTTACTTTGCTCAAAAAAATAAAAATATCTACGGTCGGCAGTAAAAATAGGGTCGGTCGGATTACGCTAATCAAACAATTTTTTTAAAGGAGTTAATGACATTTACAGGTATGGCATATTTACCCTTAAACCATCCTGAGATTTGAACGCAAGACCTTTTGTATAGTATACTGTTTAAGAGTCTAAGCCGAATTTGCTCACATAACCAAAACATTTGGTAAAAATATTGGGAGATAAATTTTGGACCAAGAATAATTTAGATTTAGATTTAAGACACAGTAACACCCTCTGGGTCCCATCAGAACTGTTAAGGCAAGGGTTTAGGGTTAGAGTTAGGGTAAAGTTTTTGGTGGGATCTAAAGTAAACTTTTTCCATTTTTTCAGTTTAGCATCTTTACCACCCTTCATTTGGAATGCTATGTCTCTTCCTGAAAATTTTCAGGCGAGACAAAAATCAGTAAATAAAATCACATTAAAAATTGCAAAGTATATTGTGATATAATCCTGAGCATTTATTACTCAACTACGTCAGAGATTCTAATGTTGGACAAGGCACACTAGACTTCCACTGATTAACTGGCCACCTACAATCTTCGCAAAAAGTTGTTGGAACACTTTAGTGCACACAACTGCAAAACTAAATCAATAAGTCCATAGAATAGCTGTTAACATTAGGCTACTTTTCCCTTCCCCATCATTCAATGTTGCGACACTGAAATGACGCGGATTTCCTATGCCGCAACATTGAATGGGGGAGTGGGGGTACACTTACGCTTAAAATAAACACGGGTGTTCCAAGACTTTTTGCGAGGATTGTAGGTGATGATGAAGAATGCTTCAAAGTTTTAAAAACCGCGTGCACACATCAAAGTTATTTCTGATTGGCTGATGATCAACTAATTAAATCATTTTCCAATGCTTTGATTGGTTGAAAGTATACTAAATGAATATTCAACACCATTTTGGTGCCAAATAATAGTTCATGAATGAAAAATTGCAAATTTACCTGCATGCTTCAAAGCTTATGGAATTCAGCAGGACATAGTTTTTTGGAAAATTGTAGGGTAAAGCGCCGAATATTCCATTTTCAATCAATGTATTTCTTATGAATTTCCTTGTTTTTGATACATAAAATACAAAACTGGACAGAAAATCAATGTGGTTGGACTGCTGTATATACCCAAATAAGACAGAACAGTTTCGGTTCCAGATTACAGGCATGAGAATGGCCTTTCATTAAAAAAACTGAAAGTGGTGAGAAAAACTGAAAAAGTGCATAAAATTAGGCAAAAACGCTCCAAAATAGGCTGAAAGTAAATAAAAACACGAACATTTTGGCAACCAAAAAAATTGAATTCCTTTTAAAAACTGAAAATTCTCATGCCTGAGATTATGGTTGTTCTCTAATGAATAAATTCTGGTTTTCTTTGATGTCTTACACCTGATACTCTCGGGTGAACTGTTAAAAAAATTGTACAAATAATGAGTGTTAATCAAAGCTGCAAGATATTACTGTCGCCTCTTTGTTTTGGTTTCAAATACCCCAGCATGTTTGTGCCAAGATCAGATCAGTATCATGAGCTGTATCAAACTATCAAAACTTCTTGAATACCAGTTGATTATTCCTTTAACCTCTTTGCTTTGGTTTTAAAAATGTCTTGATGATACTTGTTCTAGGTTTGCCATCCACGATGATTAAATACATGTGACAATCCAATACAGACCTCGCAATAAAAGTTAGTATCAGAAATGGTAGTCAATTCTAGTTGAGTATTCTTGTCACCTCTTTGGTTTGCTTTAAAAAGACCCTGTCCTGATATTTTAAATACAAAGCTATAAATCTCTTCATTCATGTCCTGATGTTGTTTGCACAATAATTAGTTCATCAACCACCTCACGTCAGACTCCTATAGGCAGTGTGACGCTCCAACACCAACCTAAGAGTTAGCATCATGAGTTGTAGTCAATTCTAGTTGAGTATTTCCCGTCACCTCTTCGTGGTGGTTTCGAAAAAGGTTCTGATATTTTTTGCACTTGCCTTTCCAACCACATCAGCAAGATCCTGTATTGGATAAAAAATGGAAGTAAAAAGTATGGATAGAAACTTATGGAAACCGGCAGAAGATTCATTTGTACATTATTCAATAGGACAACCTTTTTCTTTATGTTTTGTCTTGTTTTGTTTCACATTTGGATTTTATGTGCTATGTTGGGCCGCTGTATAGTAATATAGTGATAGTTGCTATAGCTACATTTTTTTCTTTCACACAATAGTGAAACAAAACAAAACAAAACATAAAGAAAAAGTTCAATTCCCAGTGCATGCAGCCAGCTGCCAGAGTCAAATCTCACAATCTGAACCATTTATCTGGCTAGATGGGGCATTTGAGATATAATTCTAAATCATCTGCTGGCCTCAAGATAAATATTGTACAAGCCATAAGTAAAATCAAATGCATCCTGAACATCTCCATAGAAAACAGCAAACTCAAACAAGTTGAGGATTTTGTTTATCTTGGGGCACAATATCTGAGAATGGGGCACAATATCTGAGAATGGGTCAAGCTCACAAGACATTAACCAGAATCAGAAAAGCATGGGCAGCCTTCAAAAAACTGAACATATGGATCTCCATACAAATCAATATCAACACAAAGATGCAGCCATACCAAACATTGATCCTCTCTATTCTGCTGTATGATGCAGAAGCATGGGCAACAAAGAAGGACGATAATAATAGAATACATGTTTTCAAAATGGCTCGTCTCCGTCGGATACTTGGGGTCACAAGACTAGATAAGATCCGGAACACCCACATCAAAGAGACCTCAACCTTGAGCAAGATATCCTATCCCGCATCACAGAGGACTGCATAGAACGGTCAATATCAAACCTGTTTGATGCGTCAAGGCTAGTTGAAGACTGATCAACATGGCAATGGTCTGCCATGTTGACCAGTCTTCTTCTATGTTAGTTTCCTTGATACCAAAACCATTACCATTAGTTGGGTGGGTGCTTGTGTCCAATCCTGCAAGCAGCTGAATACAGGAATGCAACACTAACAAAATCCAGGCTTCCCTACCAAGCCAAATGTAGCTAAAAGACTGTACCTACCATTTAAAAATCAAAATCAGTCCTTCCATTCGCCTGGGTAGGGCAGAATGGACTTAAGTCAATGTTACATTCCTATATTCAGTTTATGTATAAATCAAGCAAAATGCTTTACCTGAGGGGCTGCTGTAGCAATGGCCTCTACCAGGTGAGTCAATAAAAACGCAATAATTAGATGGAAGCCATATTGTAAGAACAAAAGCAAGTTCAAGTAAATAATGTTTATTTCTAAATAGATCATGAATTTACCTTTCAAATGGTGAAAGAATGGTGAGGATTGATAAAGGCATTGCAAAGATATGCTTATTTCAATATTATGGTATGAAAACAGTTCTGTCCAAATGCGGCATTCCTCGTCAAACATGTAAGTACCAATCGTATTGAAATTATTGCTTCAGTTATCCGAAGATTACCTTACGCAGGGTATTTCAACAACAACAGAATGGATCATTTCACAGAGTGTGGTTTATGCGAGGTGGTGCGTCGACAAGGCACCATTGTAGCTTAACACGTCTTTGAACTTATGTTTCAATGTTTAAGCACGTCTTGCTCTTCTGGTGCGCCTGGTCTCGTTAAATAAAGGCTTCAGTGATGCGCAGCTTTAGAAGATTGACAGGAGGGCCCCTTCTGTAAACTCTTTTATTAATTGTACCCCATTATTAAACGTCCAGTGGAGAGAGATTGGGGCTTCTGGCTGACCATTCAACTTGATGTCCTATTCCAACCACATTATTGCCAAACAACTCTTGTAGGCAGTTGGGTACGGGTAAGGCACAGTGAGCAGGAACACCACCTTGCATAAACCACACTCTGCGAAATGGTCCATTCTGTTGTTGTTGTTGTTGTTGTAATGACCTGCGGAGGCCTGGAACAATGTGGTTGTTGATGATACGTAAGTAAACCTGGCTGAGATAGTCTTCAGATCACTGAAGCAATAATTTCAATTAGATATTGGTACTTACATGTTTGACGAGGAATGCCGCATTTGGACAGAACTGTTTTCATACCATAATATTGAAGTAAGCATATCTTTGCAATGCCTTTATCAATCCTCACCATTCTTTCACTATTTGAAAGATAAATTCATGATCTATTTAGAAATAAACATTATTTACTTGAACTTGCTTTTGTTCTTACAATATGGCTTCAATCTAATTATTGCGTTTTTATTGACTCACCTGGTATACTGCCAAATCTCTGTAATAAAGCTTTAGCCTTGACAGAGCCCAGCTTAGGGATGAGTTGTACTGTAGCTTTGCTAGGTAGGATAGATTGGACTTAGGTCAGTGTTGCATTCCTAAATTCAATTATGTGACCTCATGCATGAACCACGTATCCAACAGGTTGACAAGTTACTAATCCTTACAAACTTTGACGTGATTATCTTCCCTTTGGTGTTGTCATGTTGTGTGAGTTGTCAATTTCATGTATGGGGAAAGTGTAGCAACGAGTTCCATGCATGAACCCCTTATCCCACAGGTTTCTAAGTTAGTACACGGGAGAAAACTAGGTCAAAGTTTATCTTGATAAGTAACTTGTCAACCTGTGGGATACGGGGTTCATGCATGGGGCCACAGAATCAAGCAAGAGGCCTTACCTGAGGGGCTGCTGTAGCAATGGCCTCTATACTGCCAAATCTCTGTAATAAAGCTTTAGCCTTGACAGAGCCCAGCTTAGGGATGAGTTGTACTGTAGCTTGCACCGATGCGTCTATTGACTGGCCACGCCTCATCACACGGAATGGGTTGGATTGCGGCTTGTACTGTTCATTCACCTGTCAAGTAGACAATTAAAAATAAAATTAAATTGCAGGGGATTTATAGTGCAGTACGCGGTCCCCCTGACTTGTAATTCCACACGGCCTCAGCACACTTTACAAAGCAGTTCTAATCATTGGGTTAAATCACTACCTGGACTCCCTTGGGCTAAAGGGCTTACTGCGGCCTACATATTGGCGCAACCCTAGCTCAAGCAATTCACACCCTCATAGAATATACAGTTTTCGCACACTCAGCTCCAGCTAGCTGGACTCGAACGGAAACGATCGATATCTTATGTTTAACAGTCTGAGAACTAACCGACTGAGCTAGCGAGAACATTAATACAATGCTACCTTTTGAGACCTGTTATATGAGAAGAAAGGAATCACAATTGGTCTCATTGCAGTGTTCCTGTTAAGGCCATATGGCGCGCCATTGGCGCAGAAACCGGGAAAATTGGCGCCAAAGGATTCTGAAAATGTGTGCAAAAGATGCTTTCTTTTCCTTAATTAAGACAATATTCAGTCCCAGCACATGATTTTGGAGCAATCACCTCTTCAAGTTTGTCAAAATTGGTTGAATTGGCGCGAGCACTGGGAACACTGGGTCTCATCATATTCATTGTTTTACAACAAATACCGTAGAAACCTGTTGAACGGGAAAAAATTCAAAATCCGAAGGTTTTTCACATTCTAGTGACACGGTGTATAAGAATCACATACATTATATGGCAGCCATTGCAGATATGCCTTTTCTGCATTTACATGACAATATAGATAATATATATAAATTTGGCATGGTATCTGGGCCAGTTAGCCATGTTTCATGTTTGCCCATCTTTCTTCCACTCTTACCATTTGAATCAGTAAACTTGCTGCCTCGGATTGTGATGCAATAAATAAAACAACTAAACCCAGATTGATGGCACCAAATGTCTGAATGTCGCTAAAATACTGCTCCGTCATCGATGTACGCTCTATCAGGACAATACCACGCATCTTGCTGGCCTGACAAAGAATAAACAAAGAGGCAGAAAGTAAAAATTAAAGTTCATGTACATGTAGCAAGCTTCAAATACTCTGGGTGATTATTCCTGACACAAAATAGCCCTGGTGAGAACATATTAGTCTGTAGAAAAATACACCACAAAGGCTTTTTAAGGCAAATCTAGCTTAAAATAGCCCTCATTATCGACTCCTGACATTCAGATATCGAAATTGTAAACGATACAATATTAATGTGAGACTGCTGTACTGATAATGGTTGACAAATCAGTACAGGTTTCAAAATCTTCTCTGTATCGTCCCTAAAATATGCTCCAATTCGTATACAAATGACTACATTAAACAGGCTGTGAAATTTATATTAGAAATATTATAGTGGTGCCCCCCCCCAAAAAAAAAAAATGTTGACAATCATGAAGTACCTGTTGCATATATTAGTAAAATACTACATTTTTAGTAAATAATATTTGCACTTCTTTCTATTTTCTTACTATTTCACAAACATTTTACCCGGCACTAAACGTTTCCTGGTGACAACCCTGGTCACGTGCCATTGGTCATTTGGTCCATTTGATAGTAAATGTCACCAACTGTGCAATAGTGCCGTGCAAAAATTTGATACATTGAACGGTTATCTTTTTTGGTAAGACGCAACATCAGTCGCAGGCGTAATTTTAAATTGAGTACGCTTGCAAAGTCCACAGGCACAGTATATGACGCATCGTTGCGTTAAAGCCAGCATGTAAAGTACCATCATAGTTGTCTCGGTTTGTTTTGTTTACAAAGATTTATTTAGCTGTCATATAAAACAAATAATGGATGTTTCTTATTCATGTCAATGGTACAAATATTTCATTCGGTAAAGATCAAATGCCCCATTCAACTTGGCTTCGCCTCGTCTGAATGGAGCATTTGATCTTTCACCTCATGAAATATTTTACCATTGCACTCATAAACATTTATTATTTGTATACTCTCTAAGTTAAACAGTTATCATGCATTTTGCCTAAGATGTCTGTCAGCTTAAAATCAAATCTTATTTTTATAAGACCTCATCTTGAATATATTGTCACTAATCAAAGGCATCTGAGCTAGCTTTGTGTATCGAAGTCGGAGTAAAAGATTATTAATGGGCGTGAAAAGATAATATGTAAGAAAGTTTTTTATGGGTTATGGAAATAGCATCACAAAATGGATTAAAGTCATGACTCATCTACCATAATGTACATGGATGCACTATCGAGTGCAATAAAATTCCATTGTATATTGTCAAATGCTCCAGCACTCAGGTCCTTCTAAACTAAAATATAACCCATTACGGTAATTTTAAACCAATTCAGAATTTTACAAGATTCATTTTCAAATGCTATTATCATACCTTATGGAGTTTCACTAATTTTCTCTTGTACGAAGTACCAGAAACAAGATCTGCTTCAGCCAGATAGATAACGGCAGAATCCCCTGATGGATGGAAGTCCACTACACCAAGACTATCTTCAAAGATCAAGGGAAGCTTTTCTGCAGGATGGTAAATGTTATAGTGGTTCACATTCTTGTGGAATCATTTATAAATACATTGTAAATGGTTATGGTTAAATTTCGTCAATATAACTTATTTTACATTGATGAGCCTTGATAGCTTAGATAGTAGAGCGTAGGCTTTTAAACGGATTTCTCCGCATTTTAAGAAAACCAAATTCCCTGACTTGTCCCAAGGTAAATATTTTAGCGAAAATATGTGAAAACAGGTTACTTTCAAATCCTACGACCACGCAGCGGCATGTGAATGAGTGTAGAAGACCAGAGACCTGACAAACCGCGGAAAGTTAGTCTGACTGACTACTTTCGATCTTTGGGTCAATCAAAATTCTGACTTTTCCTTCCCTAATTTGAACCATTTTTGTATCAAAGTCCCTGACTTTCCCTAACTGAAAAAAGGTAAAATAATTATCCCTGATGAGCTGGGAACCCGCATCTAATTCAAACTTTTATACAACTATTATCTTCAATTGTTTTTTTTTACTCATCTAATCGTCTGCACACATAAGTGAACTTATTCAACAGTACACACCAACCTTTGTAGTTCATTTCTCAAATGATGTGCCTATGTTTTATAGCCCATAAAGTCTTGCAGGCAGCCCCAATGGGAGCTGGGTTTTTAAAGTATTTTTGGCCTTTGCTTACCCTGCAATATTCTGACCAGTTCCGTCCTTTTCCACTTGGGGTTGATAACCAGGGTTCCTGGAGGGACTCTTCCACTGTCATGCGCAGGGGTGCAGGGTATCTGTGAAGCGTTATCTAGGCTTGTGTTCATGATTGGTATTCCAAGACACAGAACTAAGAACTAAATACAAATTAAAATGACAAATTATCACATATGTCAATCTGATTTGGTAGGATTTAGATTTAGTAAAATTGATACAGTGCAGGGACATTGGACAAGTTCAGCATCATCCCCAAACTTTACCCCAAGCATGTTGAGATTTTTGCATCATTTGTTGAATACGTCGATCCTAGGTTTACACCCGGAAGTCAATCTTTACTGAAATTTTAGCCCAGACACAGTTTTGCCTATAAAACTAATAAGCCGTGACATTAGCTCCAATTCATAGCGGGTGATTTGAATTGTTGTTTGGGATGGGTGGTAGTGCGCATCCAGTTCGCGCCTATTTGGGTGTATCGTTGTGCTTTACCAGTGCATTGTGGGATTAAATTTCGGTAAAGATTTATTTCCGGTTTGGAAACCCAGGATCGACATATTGGCGGTAATAATGTCAGCTTGCAAAGTTTAATTGTAAAATTCAAACCCTTTATATCAAAATAGTTAGATATTCTATTCTTAATTATCGTTGTCCGATAAAAACTGCCCTTTATAGTTGATTTTTAAAAATTGGCTTTTTCAGGAATTCTAATGCAAACTCCAAACTTCTTTTGATTTATGTGGAATCTATGATGTGAAAGGAATGGTTTATAAACAAATCTTTGACTCTTTCTTGATATATAGCATCAATAAATACGTTTAGAGACTAGCCTCATACCCAAGATCAACAAACAAAATAAAATTCATTTTTTTTTACTCTTCTGAAGGTTTTGATCATAATTTTCCAGATATCTGGTAATTGACCGTTATTTTCTAGCATATGAAGTGTAAATCACCATAAATAAAATTTCAAAATTTTGTCCAATGCCCCTTTAAATAGCCGATTGATCGATAAAGCCTGGGGGGGGGGGGGCTTCTCGGGCTGGCAATAGTACTCATGCTCATCAAAAAATTATGTAAAAGGGTCAAATTTTGACAAACCAGCAGTGTCTACACTTTTGGAAAAAGGGGTAGTTTTCAGCATAATTTACGCCACTCAGGGTTGTAAATTCAAGCTACCTCCACCGCTAAGGGTCACTTTTCACTTATTGTTGCTCAGCCGAGTATGCTGCTGTACATGTTTTGAATAAAACAATTAAAAACAAGAAAAAATACGTATTGATTGCATGCAAATGAAGTAAAAACTTAAATGTTATACTTTTTAAATACCTAATTTGTAAGAAAAAGGTTATTTAAGCCATTTGAGGTGCGATTTACATCATCTGTTCCTCACACACTGTTGGATGTCAAAGAAGGTCACGGGCTATTTGAGAATATCAGGAAAAACTTTCCCGGTCATATTGTCTATACCTTAAAAAAGTATATCATTTCTCTCTAGGACCAGAGACAGTGCTCGATTTTACACTTGCACATTTGCAAGTACTTTTTTCTTGGTGCAAGAAAAAACATGCCCGTAATCCCAAAATGTTCAATTACAAATTGGGCTAATCAATCTTGCAAGAGACAAATAGTCATTCATATCTGGGAGTCAACATTACCAGTAAACTGACATGGAATGATCACGTTAAATAAATCTCATCAACAGCCAACAGAACTCTTTCATTTGTTATGAGAAATCTCGATCAGTGCCCAACAGACGTCAAAGTCTCTGCTTATAAAACTCTTGTCAGACCACTGATTGAATACTCCTCAAGTGTTTGGGAACCAAATACTAAAATCCTTATTAATAAACTTTCAAAGGAGAGCTGCGAGATTTTGCCTCAAAGATTTCAAATCAAGAAGTCCTGGTTCTGTGACAAATATGATAAAGAAACGGGAGTGGGACTCACTCACAGAAAGACGGCTAACCAGAAGACTGACCATTCTTCATAAAGCAGTTCATGGTCACCTATCCATACCTATCCACAACCTCACCCAGCCATCACGCAGACCCTCACGGCACACCAATCACAAGGCATTTGAAACAATAACTGCAACGAAAGACTGCTATAAATACTCATTCCTGCCAAAGACAATTAGAGACTGGAATTATTTACCAAATAATCTTGTGGACATATCTGACCCTGATCAATTCAAATCCGCACTTCAAGATTACCAAGAAAGTAAACAAGAATAAACATCAACAACTGCATGCGCAACCATATCCTGACCGCTTGGTCCCAATAGGGAACTTGGCCAGTATACACAAAGAAGAAGAAGTATAAAGATTTTCTACCTACTTGCACAGGTGCAAGTGACTTTACACCAAAACAATGTTGAAATATCTATTTTTTTCATCCATAACTCAAGCCATTTTGTGAATTTTTGTCTTTTACTTATCATGAAAGACAAAGACTGAAATTTACTTTAATTTATGGGAGATAAAGGCAATGGTACCAATATCGGAAGCTGGGGAGACTGCATTTCTTCCATAGACATTTTGGAATCCCCAGCAATATGATTTTATATAAATTCTTGTCAGTTGATTGTTGTACCATGTGCATGTAAGATCAATTTTGTGCAAGTAACTTTTTGAAACTACATGCACAGGTGCAAGTAACCTTTTTTCCTAAAATCGATCACTGGCCAGAGATATTCGCGTTCGACTCCAATTGGAGTGTTGCGAAGTTTCTACTATATATAGCAAGGCTAAGCAGAAGCAGTAGCCAAATTTGATACCCATGTGAGACTTGTATAGAGTACAAGGTTGATTTTGATACCCTATATTGCAAGTCTCAAGACTCAAGACCTGTCCAGGTCTCACCTTTTTGGTAATGCAGGTCGTTACCCCCCCCTCCCCGGGTATCGATAAACTGTTTTTGGATCGAAGTTTTTCCAAAGCTGTGAGTGTGTTTATCAAATTGAAAAACATAGTTAAACTCGGTTTATCAATAAACAATGTTTTTTCATTTAAAAACGTTTTTTCTGGATAACCAGGATAAGCTTTGCTTTTCGATAGAAACAATTTCGAAAATGTGACAGTCGGACAGAGGGTATCACATTTTTTTTTCCTCAAAACAAACAGATCTGTCTATCTCACTCTGAGTCTTTCTTTTCTTTCTTCCAATATTGTGCAACCTCATATGCTTGAGGATATAACGCACAGGCGGATTTTGAAGTCCAGAAATTGACCGAAACGGGGTTGGGAACAGTCAGGGGTACAATACCCTTCTCTTTACGATACTGGCTGCGATTACATGTACAGGTATGACACTTCTGTACATGGGACCGATGGCTTTATACGTCCCCTCCGAAGGACGACAATCTCTCATGAAATATTTACCCAACTCTAAATACTTCATGTAAGGAGTGAAGTAGATCTAGAATATCTGTCCAATGCTGCCACTAAGTCAGATAAACGTCTAAGCAAAGATTTCGAGATTCCATTCCGGCAAGTGCCCTCACCGGGAATCGAACCTGGGCCCAATGCGTGTACTTACAAAATCTCAGATTTTTCAAGTCCAAATGTCCCATTAGTCGTCGCAATTAATGTTTTAGTTAGTGGAACTAATGCTCTTGCTCTTGTCAAACATCGATGTACGCAACTTGAAGAAAAAAATAGAAAAACCGGGTTGGCCAATTTTTGGCCATTGCGGCGTTGAGGTCAATGGGCGTTAGACCTAGCTATAGTTGTTGGATTTAATTCATGAACGCGTGTTTATAGCAAGTACGCAGTGGTCCCTGACGCAAGCGTATATTTTCAAGGTTGTTTAGTTCGCGTGTACGCACAAGGCTCTGAGTACGCGTTCACGAATTAAATCCAACAACAATAATGCATTCTAGCTTAAAAATTAAAAAGAAACCTTTTAACAACGCGTGGTAAGAGCTTTTAAAACTTCCACAACTGTGGGACTTATACAACGTGTTGTGGCAATACGGTATGACCCTTTATTTCACAACGCGTTGTAAACTACTGAAATATTTTCATATCATGGTCATGCAATAGCAGAACAGCTTTAATAGCTATTGAGACATATACAACCGATTCAAAGGTATCATCTCTTAAAGACGTTTTGTGATTGGTTGAAACATTTATCCAGTTCACAACGCGTTGTGCTAAACTAAAAGGGTCATAATAAATAACGTATTGCCACAACACGTTGTGAAATTTTGTAATAGAAATTCAACAACGCGCTGTTGATGCTTGAATTATACAAAGATTTGATTGGTTGTTTTCACAACACGTTGTGAAATGTTGACAACGCATTGTGGCAATACGTTATGACCCCGATGGCTGCTTGCCATAAATAATGGTGTTGCTCAAAGTGGGTAAGCTTACACAAAACATACCACATACAGATGATAATACAGCACGGTTACATCACAAAGCAGCAGCTGCCATGCACACACAACAGCACAAAAGTGTGATAATATTCAGTTATTGAAGTCTATAGTATTTTTAACAATTAAATTTCTCCGTTCGCGGGGTTTTTGGAGAACGACGCTTGTTGCTACTGTGGTTTGCGTGAAAGTCGCACGTATTTACAGCGTGTGATTGGCCTAATTCCAGTGCTTGTGAAGCGCCGACGATCGCGCGCGTTACGCCCGAGATAAACGATGCAGTACGCAGGGAAATTTAATAGATGAAAACACTATACACTTATCAAGGAAGAAGAAGAAGTACAAGTGACAGAACTTCCCGGGAAATTTTTGTTTTGATGAAGCACGCCCTCTTTGACACTGTCATTAAAGATGAGATTGGTATTACTTTTACTACCTACATACACACACAAATAAATATCAAAGTTATTAAAACTTATTGTATCATAAATAAAAACGTAAGTGATATTTAAAATTAAAATAAAAAATATAATTGTACTAACAATATATTTCATAGTTGAAATATAGATATAAATATGTGTATATTTTTTGGAAAATATTTTGAATAAATAAGTGTCCTTTAATTTCCCGCGGTATTTTGACACACGTGATGCTGGACATTTAAACCCGCGAACAACACGATCATCTGCGATTGTGACAACAATAAACCGTTGGTGCTACATGTTGATGTAGAAAAGTACAGTTCTGATTTAATTTTAGGAGAGATATCTGTGTAAAGAGGTAAGCATATAATATATTAAGAACATATTATTAACTTTAATCAATCACTTGATGATGTCTATTATTGTTGTAAATTCATTTTCATTTTTGTTGTTCTTCCATCATGTCCATCATGCTTTGTCTTTCATGTGCAGCCATTCAATCTTTGACTTAGCTCGATGTAGCGCTTTGTGTCTCTTCTGTCCACTATTATTTGAATCATTAAGTTTCCTACAAATCAAATCTACAGATAAAGACTCTGCCAGAATTCCTCAGACAAAATCGGGTCAGGGTAAACAATTGAATTGGCCCTGCACTCTGGACAATGCTGGATGTTTATTTACATCGTCCGAAGAATTGTGACGCCGACTAAGTACAGTGTGCGTATGATGAGAGCGTGTGCGACTACGCATCGGTAATGAAAATGCACAGCGCATATCATGCAATGCATGATTTGTTGCTTGACGCGGTGATCGCATGAAAAGAAATCTTTCGTACTGTGTCTGTGTGAGGTGAGATGCATGATTACTCTACGGCTACACATCATTTGTTACATTCAAAATTTCATGATTTGTAGGAAATTTAATGACTTCAGTAATAGCGGAGATTGTTGGTGATCGAGTATTAAAGGGGCAATTCATGATCCACTTTTCACCCTCAAGGACAAGGTCACCTCTCTATCAAAACTGAGTTTTGTTGCTTGTAAGAATCGTCAACTGATATATGGTACGATCCCCAAACCATTCTTTCATATGTGCTTGCATTTTCGAGAAAAGTGAGAAAATGTGTCATTTTCTAATTATTGTCGGGGCCCCAACAGTATTGCGGCTATCAAAAGCATCCCCGGCCCCCCGGTACCCGGGCATAGCGGGGAAGTAGGCGGGGATCTGACCGGGGATTGATAGAAAACTACGTCCCCGCATACCCGGGGCATACCCATGGCGTATGCGGGGACGTTTTGCTACCAAAATGGGCCAGGAAAACTACCCCAGGACTATGATATGTGTATAATTATGTTGTTTTTAAGGACAGGAACTGAATATGGCTGGGGATCAACATCATACTGATACAAATTTAGCAAAATGCAAGTCATACAAACACGAATATTTTGTCAGAGCAAAAGTAAAATCCATAATCACAACAGTTTGGCTGGGCATACCCGGGGTCAAGGAGCGGGGACTGACCGGGGCCGTAACAGAAAAATGTCCCCTGCCTTGCTGGGCTGTACACGGGACTGTAATGGGGCCGTTACAAATTTCAATATTACAGCCCCGGTCAAGTCCCCGCTATGCCCGGGTAGTGGGGGGCAGGGGATACATTTGATAACTGCATAATTACAACACAGTAGCCTATGGGGATTTTCAAAATGCTGAAAAGCTTGTAACTTAGAAACGAATGGTCGGAATCAAGTGAAATTTTCAGTATATATTTATGGTGTACTCTTCTTCCTATTTAGCTAGAAAACAGGCGAGGTTTTTGTCACATCAAAATCATGAATTGCACCTTTAAAGGGGCATTGGACAAAATGGGCATTGGACAAAATTTTCAAATTTTATTTGAGTATGATTTACACTTCATATGCTAGACATTCACTGGACTGGCCTAGATTCTTCCCACTAATTTTTTACCTGCATATTTTTTTACTTGAATCGATAGAACATGTTTATAATAATATAACCTACAAGTGGTTTTCCATGATTTTGAGGAACATTGGAGAAAATAGCAATTCTTTACCTACTTTAATTTTTGTTGCCGGAGACAAAAAGTGGTGTGAAAACAGTGTTTCTTGGTTCTTGGTTCTTGGTTGGATATCCTCCATAGGACTTCGCATGGAAGTTTTGACAGGAGGTGGGTGGTCACGGGGGAATTTAGTTCATGAAGATGGGGATGCTCTGTTTGAATGAAGTCTTTGTGCTCTGGTTTATGGTAGCTTGACGCCTTGAGGTAGATTGTTCCAGTCTTTGATGGTTCGGGGGAAAAATGAGTTTGTAAATGAGTCCAGGTTGGTGTTGTAAAGTTAAAACTGCTGGTCGTGTCCTCGTCTAGATCGGTCGGTCTTTGGCTTGATGTAGGTTTTCGGGATGTCGAGTTCGTCGTGGTGAATTTTATAGAGGCAAGTCAATCTGTGGGCTCTTCTGCGTTCCTGAAGGCTGGTCCAGTTAAGGGTCTTTAGCATATCGGTAACACTGGAATAGTTTCTAGTTTGAAAACTGATAAAAATCTTGTTTTTACACTTGTGATGACTAAACAAATTATTTTTGATGCAATTGTTTCCCTTTTAATATGTTTTAAATTATCTCCAGGAGCTTTGTTTGATCTTTTACCTGGTAAATCCATCTGAGGTACAAAAGTTAGGATTAAGGAAACACACCCCCATCAAAGAATGATATGGGCCTATTGCAAATTAATTCTCTCTCAATTTGAGCCATATGTGTGTAAATTTTTGCACTTTTTTGGATTTTACTATACTTTTTAAGCTTTGTTTAGAGCATTTCCTTAAATATTTAATTCTAGGTGGAATCTAGACTAGGCTAGTCCCTTTAATTAATAGATATTGTTATAAAATTGGATCAAAACCTTCAGAAAGTCAACAATTTTTATTTAATTTTGTTTTTTGATCTTGGGTATGAGGCTACAATGTATAGAGGTTATGTGTGTTTTGGATTAGCGGCCATCTTTGCGGGAATGATATACAATATTCAGACCATTCAGGAGAGCAGCACCAGGAAAGTAACTGCTTCAAAATAGCCCGCCAGATTCAGGGTCATTGATTGAATAAAGATTACTAAGGGAATGACCTCTTTTGTTTGCGATCACGCATGAGTGAAGTGGATACTCTCTATTCTCTAGAAACGTATATTTATTGAAGAGCTATCAAGAAAAAGCCAAAGATTCTTTTGTAAAACATTCCGTTCACATCATAGATTGCAGATAAATCAAAAGAAGTTTGAAGTTTGCATTAGATTTCCTAAAAAGGCCAATTTAAAAAAATTCAACTATAGAGGGCAGTATTTGTCGTTGTCGACAAGGATAATTAGAAATACAAGAATATCTAAATATTTTGATACAAAGGGTTTAAGCTTGACAATGAAACTTTGCATGCTGTCATTATTACCGCTAATACTTCAGAAAAAATCAAAAGAAATTTAGAGTCTGCATTAGATCTCCTGAAAAGGACAATTTAAAAAATTCAACTATAGAGGGCAGTATTTGTCGTTGTCGACAAGGATAATTAGAAATACAAGAATATCTAAATATTTTGATATAAAGGGTTTGAATTTGGCTTTGAAACTTTGCATACTGTCATTAATATTACTGCTGATACTTCATATGAATTATGATGCAAAAATCTCAAAAAGCATGGGGAAAAATTTGGGGATGATGCTGAACTTTTCCAGTGCCCCTTTAATAGCTGAGCACCTCAGACTATCTTTGATGTCATCAGGCTCAGCAGTATAGTATACACAGTTGGACAGCCAAAACGCGACATCAAAGGATGCTGACAAAATTATTAAACACGAAACTTACAGCTCGGAACTGCACACTTTTGGGGTCGAAGATGATGTTTCCCGCGATATTTTGAAATATTTTCTTTAATCAATAAAAACAAAATTTACGTTTATCTCCCTGGCCTGGATTTCTAAAGTTATCACATTAAAGTTCAGGAAATACTCTTTCAAACCCATATTTTCTTTACAAATATTATTCAGTTATAATTGTACAATCTTCATTAAAAGTTTTTGTTGTAAAATTACGACATGAAACTAAAAAGTTTGTTTAAATTTTTGTTCTCTGAATAGAAAAATATCCAACGCTCTACAGTATTCAACATTATTTTAATTCGCCAGAACAAACTTTGATTTATAAAAGCCGCCTATTTCCAGA